>OY856415.1:493357523-493457523 GCA_963693085.1 Alisma plantago-aquatica
CACCACTGATTTCTTTTCGCATACTCTTCTTCTATTTTCTCATTTATCTACGATGTAATTATGTTGGTTCCCTCTCTCATGCCATTAACTTCTTTCGTCATGCACGATTTCTATAACTCCACTTTTCTTGACTGTCTGCCTCCCCGACTCTTTGACTTCTACTATTTACTCAACCGTTTCAGTCTCCATGGACGGAATTCGCTCAATGGATGAACGTGCATGATGGGGTCACTTCTTGATATTTTAAGAACTGAAAAGGATAATAGGGGACGGCGGGATTTAAGGTAAAATGGCATTAAAAGCGGGAGAGAGAGGGAGTGGAGTGAATGTGGTGGGTAGAGGTTTTCTGGAATTGGCGGGTTGAGAGTAGAATAAATATTATTAGGAGTAAATTCCTTAAAAAAAAAGGAGAGAAGAGAGTGAGTTATGGAGAATTCATCACCAAACTCGCTCTTTTTATAGTAGTGTGTATATATATATATATATATATATATATATATATATATATATATATATATATGCTTAGGAATGGTGTACCGGCCGGTACACATAGTTGCATGTACCCAGCTCGATGAAAGTAAGCAATTAATAATGAGATCCTCCGAGGCCCACTACTCCTCCTGCTATTATTCCTCTCCCATTAATTCGCAGTCATCCGCTTCACGGTCTGGTCTGCTTTCACATAATGCCGCTGATCTAGATATTTTGCATCGTTGCCTCCGCCACTACTTACTAGCTATTTCCATTTCATTCAACAACTGGTCGGTACAGATCAAAAAATCACGCAAGGCCGTGTGGCCTCTGCTATTGAGTAGTAAGAAGTTGAAATGCAACCAAGGTCGTGTAGCGTCTACGATTGAGCAGCCGAGGGAAGCATGCGAAACCATGGTGCTTGTACTGTGTGTACATTGAGCGTTGAGGTGGGTGTACATGCCATTGTTGCACGTAACGGTTTCCCCTGCCACTGCTATCACAGCTACTTACAGAACCCATCAACTCGACTTTATCTTCCCTCAACATTTCTTCATTCACATCCACTCTTTTCGCTCGTCTCTCTCCCTTCACGACGCCAGCACCACAGACTTAAATAATGCCATCGTGGACTCCAACGTTGTTGACTTCTTACTCTGTGCCGGTTTTCCGCCAGTGCCTTTCACCCTCGCTGTTGCCGATGCTGCAGTCGCGGATGCTGACTTCTCCCCGGCCCCGACCCCCAAGGATGCCGACCTCTCCCCGCCGACGGTGACACTGCGTACGCCTCAGAGGCATGTTTCCAAAATGTTCTATGGACACGTAGGATCATCATGTTGCTTTTCTCTTAATCTCCATTTCCAAAATGTTCTATGGGCACGTTTGGTTTCAAAGATTCAATGGGATTTTTCAGATTCCTGCATTCTGGTAATATCGTATAAACAAAGTACTGGGATATCAAAGATCATGAACAACTGAAGTTTATGTTTGGCAGGCTGCAGATGAGATAAGCATGAAGCAAATTCGACCAGAACTGGAAAAGGAAGTGTGGTGGTCTAGCAAGCAGCAGATCGAATGAAAAAGTAAAAAGCAGCGCAAGGTCTGGGTAGCAGAAAAAGGTGACAACCTGTCTCGACCAGGCAGAAATCAACTGGATGGTGGCGTCCGACCAATTTGAGATGGAAACAGTCATCCAACTTCCACTGTATATCAAAGAAATGCAGGATTCATTGATCTTTTCGTATTGCAAAGATGAAACTTGTAGAGCAAATAACCAAGATGTGTGGAAACTACGTACCTTTTACCAACGGGGACCTTTTTGCATAGCAAAGTTGGATAAGCACGAACTTTACGAATAGAGTCAATGACGATGCAAAGACTGAGACTTGTAAAGACACTAATGGACGAAATCATATACACAGGCAACATATGGAATCACTATGTATTTATAGAGAAGACAACCAATGGAATCATGATCACCAATGATTTATTTATCCAAAAAGCAACGCTTACCTAGTATTGATCGCACTTGCCATCCACTTTTTGTCGCACCAGGAAATAGTACTGCATTTTGGAGAAGCGATTCCGATAAAACATGACAAATACAGAAACTCCAACGAGGTGTCTTCCATAGTTATTAAAGGCGTGCGGGAAAACTGGGGCACCAGATTTATTTCAAAACAGAAATCAAAGCGTTAAAGACTCGCCGCAAAATAATTAATTATGTCATTACTGAACCCCAACTATCGTCAAAATCTTGGCCGTCATTCTCAAATCTAAAGAACAAAAATGTGCTGGTACACACAACTTATGTGTACTCAGGTACACCATTCTTTTAGCATATATATATATATATATATCTGTGTGTGTGTATGTGTGTGTGTATAGATCGTACACTCGAGTGTAACATCATACTACACACCCCAATGATGTTTACCTATCTAGACCATATTCTTTTAAAATCTAATCTGTTGATCTTCATAGCTACAATAATTATTGGACAAATACAAAATTTGAACCCATTTGTATGAGTGTAAGTCACCCATCTATAGACATTAAAATTGACACATAAAATTAATTTGAAACATATATTTTTTCCACCTTTAGATGCATGACCTATAAGTATCCAAATGAGCTAAAATTTATTATACAATATGTTCTTAAGATATTTAAGAAGATCAATGGTTTAAATTTTCAAAATAATTGCTTCATGATGGAAAATGACTAAGGAGTATAATGTTTTTAGTAAATTCGAATGTATTCCACCTTTACTCTCTCTCCCTATATATATATATATATATATATATATATATATATATATGAGTTTATTTTTAATACCTACTTGTGTAACTAAGATTTCACTACCCTGTAACTCAAAAAGTAACTAATTGGCCAAAAAAATTACTCTCTAGACAAAAAATAACTATTTTGTCAAAAAGTTAACTATACGACTAAAAAGATAAAAGGGACAAGACACACAGTAAAAATTCTAATTACATATTAATTCTAAAAATTTTACTGTATATTTTAATTGTTTTTACCTTTTTTAGCAGAATAATTACTTTTTTTTTAATTTGAATAGTTACTTTCGTGATGAAGCAGTTACTTCTCAAACTGCACAGATAGAGAAACCTTGATTACCATTGCGGCAAAGAATAAGCCCCATAAGATATATATATATATATATATAAATAAATAAATATATATATATATATATATATATATAGTCAGGATAGAATACATTCCAGTGTACAGATCACACAAATACACTCAAGTGTGTTTGCATATCAAGACTATTTTTTGTAAAATATAAACCATTGATCTTGACTGTCATACTATATCTAGGCTACATACAAATTTTGAGTAGATTTAGATGAGTGTAAGTCACTCATCCAAGGACAACAAAATCGACGTGCGACACTAATTTGAAATGCATAATATTTGCGGTCTTTATAACATGACCTATACATGTCTAAATGTGCTCTAATTTTGCATATGAGATATGCACAAGATGTTTAAGAAGATCAATGGATTAGATTTTTGAAAAAAATATTGCATCATAAAAAATTACTTGAGTGTATTCTGCTTCGAATACATTAAAGTGTATTCCAGCCTAACTCATATATATATATATATATATATATATATATATATATATATATATATATATATATATGAGTCAGGCTAAAATACACTAGAGTGTACAGATTACGCCGTACACTTCAATTGTGTTTGCCTATCTAGACCTTGTCCTTCTGAAATCCAATCCATTGATCTTCATGGTTACAATAATACTAGGCCACTTACAAAATTTGAGCTCATTTGGATTAGTGTAAGTCACTCATCCCAGGATAATAAAATCAACGCACAAAACTAATTTGAAATATATATATATATATATATATATATATATATATATATATATATATATATATATATATATATATATATATATATATGTGTGTGTGTGTGTGTGTGTGTGTGTGTGTGTCCGTAATGATTTTGTCAAAACTCAACTGTGTGAAGCAAAGTAACAACCTGACCCCTAGATGCAGTAGCTTCTTCCATGATAGGTCAATATGTCTAGTATGTGACATAATTGCGATCAAGTGTCCTGACCGACCTCTGAGTGCTGCTCCTATCCCGTATTTTTTCCCTATCTTCCAACTTGCATCCATGTAAAGCATAATCCCTTGTCCAGGTGTCATCCATGGAGGCTTTGGATCTTGATCATTTGTCGGGCCATTATTTTTACCTAGACGGTGCTATCTCAAGTAATCAACCACCAAATTCAGGAAGCTAGACACAAGAATGGAGTCGTGTATTTCCTTTCTCCTGGAAGCATGTGGATTGCGTCCTCGGCATCGAGGTTGCAGGATGTGCAACGATCACTCGGTGCGACTAGCCTGACTTTTAATTTCATCTTTGTGTGTAGTGTATATTAGCGGATGTTGACCGAAAACTTGGGGTCCAAAAGCATCCCTATATAGTTAAAGCAAGTTAAAAATCCGATCGAAGTTACGGTCTATGTAATTTCTTACTTGACTTAAACAAACAAAAGTAAACATAAATTGCAAACACTAAAATCATAGCATAAAATAAATATATGTTTAATAATTGATATATAATTTTGAAATTAGTTTCAATGTTCTAAGTCTAAAATGTGATATTTATTTTTATATATCTTTGAAGAAACTGATAATCAAGTCACTGTTTAATACTTGATCAATATCTTTTTCAAAATCAACGAACATATTGACAATGAGAAACTCATGATTTTTTTAGTAATGTCTTATATTGATAAATATCTTTGTAGAAATTAATGCTTTAAATTGAAGATAGAAACCAAAAGAGTCAAAATTAGATGAATATGTGTAAATTCTAAATAAATACAAGATGTCAAGTTTTAAAAGGAAGAAATCTTATGATATACACAAATATTTACTAATATAAGTTCAAGAGATATGGCTCTTAATCATAAATCAATGATATCATAAAAGAAAACTTGATTAATATATAATTAGTAGTTTTATTGTAGCCTTTTGAATGGACTAATAAATGGTAAATACCTAAAGTTTAAAAGGTTTACATGGTATGTGGGAATCATAGGAAAATGAGAAGAGAAAATATTTGTTTCCTAAATTGGTTAGGAAAAATTAAGGGAATGGATAGGGATAGAAGGGAATGAATGATAAAGATTATTTTGTGTTTAACGCCACATCTGTTATGATCAAACTAGAGTTGAGACAAACAAAAAGAAGAACATTTGGAAAGTAATATCATAAATTTATGGAAAACATGGTAAAGAACATCAAGGAAAACTTGGGGTCAAAACTATAAAAATATATAAATTTTCAAATAACATTATGGAAAAAAATTTGGCAGAAAATGAAAAACCATTAATTAAATTTTTATAAATCAATAAGAAAATTTTGATTATAAACGTGGAGGAAAAAAATATAATTGGCTAATTTTTTTAACTTAATTTGGAGAAAAAAACTAAATATAGAGGAAACATAAATACTTACACAAGAACTAACTAATAAACATACATAGATAAAGAGGAAAATATTTGTGTATCTCAAAAACAATATAAAAATAGTTTACATTAAGCATATATTATTTACATTTATGTCATCCATAACTTTTTTCTTTGCATACAAAAAACACATTGAAATAAGTATGTTCAATGTACTTTTGTGAATTTCAATTTCTTAAAGTTTATATTTATAATTTAATGTAAATTGATTCAATTGTAATTATATTATATGATTGTGTTAGTGTTGTTGGCTAAATAGACATCTATAAATCCCTTTGTTTTGATTATGAAAAACATTTCATTCTTATTGATCTAACGAGCTACTCGAGTGTGCAGGATTAAGGTGGATGACAAAGCAACTAGGGAAATCCATATGCTTACATTTATGTTTTTCATGCAATGTAATCGCTTTGTAAAAACTTGTACAAATATATAATGTACAAGTACTTAGATTGTATGTAAATCAAGCGTTAAATCTTCCCTAGCTAAACACCACATTTAGATAAGTCATCCCCTTCATATAGGATCACATTTGCACACTCATACATATAATTAGTGCCTAAATTGAAACATTGAAACAGGATCAATCTCGGTCGACAAACTCCTCGACCGAGACACTCTTGGTCGACAATCTTGTCGACCGAGAAAAGATCCAAAGTAGCCGTTAGACACAACAGACAAGTTAGTTGGCAGTTGGAGAAAGACGTTGCAAATCACTTATTCCAGAGTGCCTGTCGGTCGACAAAAGTTTGACCGAGTAGGTGTCTCGGTCGACCATTCCTCGACCGAGACGGTCTCTGACAGCAACTGCAGAATTAATTAATTAGCCGTTGTTAAAGCAACAACTTTGTACCTAACGGCTAGTTAAGCACTTAGAAACCCCTAGAAGTTGTCTAGAACGTCCTTAAGCATCCTTAGGCCATTCCTATAAATAGGACAAGCCATAGGACCCTCAAACTCACTTGTTACACTTGAGAAATACTTGAGCATACTTGAGCAATCTGTTGTGAGCAAATTGAGCTTTGTGAACATTGACTACTTCCTTCTTTAGCTCATAATTCGTGTCCTATAGGCTAGTATCTCCTATCCACTGCAATCACAAGTCCACACACTTGGTTAGGAGATCTATACGCTTGATCTAGGCAAATCAAGCCTTGGGCTACAAAGGATAAGTTGTAATTTCCTTTTTCTCTCTTGTTCCCTATTATTGTTGGTACTCTCCTTGCTACTCCTAGGTTGGAGGCTGCGGATTGGAGAGGGTGAAGATCTTCTTGGCGAAGAAGGAGACTTTGAGCTACTTCAGAAGGCTGGTGCAACGGGAGGTTACTTCTAGAGAGGAAGGCTACTTCCAGGGGGAGCTTGAAGTTACTTCAAAGAAGGCTACCTCAAAGTTGGTGCACCTACTTCAAGTGAAGGCTGTTCAAAGGGTGTAAAGGAAAGTATTGTATTTTGTATAAATCCTCGAGAGGTAATAAAATAAATACTTTCAAATCCCGGTTGGGTAAGCAACCGGGTAGTGGACTGACAACTATAGTATTTGCTATAGTTGGAACCACTCTAAACACCTGTCTCTCTCTTCCAATTTCAATTGTGGTTGTTTGAATTCAATAAATTGTTAAAACTATTCAAAAACTCTATTCACCCCCCTCTAGTAGTTTTTCAATTGGTATCAGAGCAGGCTTCAAGGAACCCTAACAAAGTCTTGAAGAAATGGGTGATGGAGTACTCAACAACCTCAACCTCGAAGGGACACTTGTTGCTAGGCCTCCAGCGTTCGATGGAACAAACTACCAATATTGGAAGAGAAGGATGCAGTTCTACTTCCAAGGCATCAATTGGGACCTATGGAGAATGGTGTCAACTCCATATGAGCTCCCTCAAATTCAATTTGTAGAATGGGATGCAAATACGGTAAAGCTAGCTCAAATGAATGCAAAAGCTGTAAGCATTTTATATTGTTCTATATCGGTAGGAGAATTTAATAGAATATCTAATTGTGACACAACCTATGATATTTGGCATAGATTATCCATAACCTATGAAGGAACAGTCCAAGTCAAAAATTCCAAAATTAGCATGTTTAAACAAAAGTTTGAACACTTTCGTATGGATCCTGATGAATCTATTAATGAAATGTTTGCAAAATTTTCTACTATTGTTAATGGTTTAAGTGCTCTAGGAAAACCTATCCTTGAAGAAGATCAGGTATCAAAGATCCTTCGTTCACTTCCTCCAAAATACAAGCCAAAGGTGACAGCCATCGAAGAAGCAAATGACCTCACTCGACTGAAAATGGAGCAACTTATTGGCAATTTAGAAGCTCATGAAGCAACCCTAGAAGAGGAAGAAAGAAGAGCACGTGAACTTCAGCAAGGAAAGAAGAAGGATGTGGCTCTAAAAGCTTCAAAGGCTGTCACACAAGAAAGTGAGGAGTCAAGTGAAGAAGAGGGAGAAGAAGCCTTGATAGTAAATGGTAAGAAATACAGAAGATTTAAATCTAACAAAATTTCCAGCTCTTCTTCTACCCCTCCTAGGTGCTTTGAATGTGGGAAGAAAGGGCATTTCAAAAATGAATGTCCTAAAGCAAAGAAAGGAAAGAAAAGCTCACACAAGAAGAAGGGAGAAAAAGCCTATAAAGCTGCATGGGACGAGTCAAGTAGTGAAAGCGGAGAAGAAACAGTGGATTGTCTAATGGCAAGAGAAGATGATGAAGATTCTCAAGAGGTAAGCCTACTTTATCTTTCTAAAGAAGAGTTAGTTACTAGTCTACAAGAAATTCATGATAAGTATGTTGATGTCAAGAAGAAACTAAAAAAGGTTATCAAATCAAATGATGAGCTAAGTGCTAAATTAGATACTCTTTCTTCTGACAAGAATAACATTGATCTTGAAAATTTGTCTTTAAAAACATCCTTGGATGATTGCACTAGAAAGTTACTCACTTTAGAAACAAATGTTGATCTTCTTTCTAAAGAAAAGACTGACTTGTTATCTAAACTAAAATATTTTCAGACTCAACCTATTTTGTGTAACCATCTAGACTATGATAATGTTATAAAAGAAAAAGATTCATTGCTATCTGAATTAGATCAAGAAAGAAAAGATTTACACAAGAAAATGAATGATATTGCTCAGCTGCAAAGAGAAATTTATGAGTTAAGAAGAAAAGATATACTTGATAACATCCTAAGCATTGGTAATGTTTTCAACGGAAGAAAAGGTTTGGGATATGCTCCAAAGAAAAATCAACCCAAAAGAACTCAAACTATGTTTGTACCCAAGAACACAACGACTAGAAAGAGAAATGAAGTTGATTCTATTACTTGCCATTTTTGTTTACGCCTTGGACACTATTCCTTTTCATGCCCTTATAAAACTAAGGATTCCGAGTTAGTTTGGGTCCCAAAACCTCAAACTTAGTAGAATCAAATAGAATTTAGTTGAGATATGACCAAAAAGTTTCACCTTGCTATTTATATTGTCTTATCTCAACTAAACAAAAGATTTCATGCTTATTGTTAATTTGTACTGAAACAGAAACTTTGTCGGTCGAAGTATTGTCGACCGAGCCATTAATCGGTCGAAGAATTGTCGACCGACCGCATGTCTGTAACATATCAAAATTTACAGCAATTATTTCGGTCGAAAATTGGTCAACCGAGCTACATTTCTGTGTTTTCCAGTTTGAAATACAGTAATCTTCTCGATCGACAATTTGTCGACCGAGACATATGTCGGTCGAACAATTGTCGACCGACTAGACTTCTGATTCAGAACTTTTATACAAATCTGTACTTAAATGATTCTAACCATATCGGACCATCACATGGGTACCAAAATCTACATTTTAATGCAGGAATGGGTGGTTGACAGTGGATGTTCCAAACATATGACCAGAAACAAAGATGCATTCCAAACCTTTGAAGAAAAGAAAAGTGGAACAGTCACCTTTGGAGACAATGGTAAGGGCAAAATCGTTGGAATAGGTAATGTTGGTACAAACCTCGAAATAAAGAATGTTCTACTCGTTGATGGTTTGCACCATAATTTGATAAGTGTTAGTCAATTATGTGATAGTGGTTATGATGTGTTATTTAACAAAACTTGCTGCAAGTTATTGATAGAAAACACTACAAATGTTGTTTATGAAGGAAATAGAGTTGGAAATCTTTATATTCTTAAACCTAACTCTATGAAATCAGTAGTGGGAAAATGCTTGCTTGCAAATGAAAACACCTTACAAGTATGGCATAAAAAGCTAGGACATGTTATTAAAAAGTTAGTGAAATATGATCTTGTTCGTGGATTGCCTACTTTATCTTTTGATCAAGTTGAAAACTGTGAACCATGCACAATGGGAAAGCAAATCAAAACCTCTTTTAAACCAAAACATGTACTTAGCACCAGTAGGTCCTTAGAATTAATTCATATGGATTTATTTGGACCCATGAGGACACAATCTATTGGTGGTAAAAGATATTGTTTTGTTATTGTTGATGATTATAGTAGATACACATGGGTACACTTTATTGCAACTAAAGATGATACTATTCATGTTTTTATACAATTTTGTTCCAAAATTGAAAATCTATTACAAAGAAAAATATGTACCATTAGAAGTGATCATGGTGGAGAATTTGAAAACCATACATTTGAAGAGTTTTGTACATCTCAAGGGTACACTCATAATTTTTCTGCTCCACGCACCCCACAACAGAATGGTATAGTTGAAAGGAAAAATCGATCACTACAAGAAATGGCTAGAACTATGATGCTTGAACATAACACACCCAAAACCTTTTGGGCTGAAGCTGTAAACACTGCATGCTATGTGCTAAATAGAGTAACTGTTCACTCTCATTTAAAGAAAACTCCATATGAACTAATACATTCTAAGAAACCTAGAGTTGACTATTTTCATACCTTTGGCTCCACATGCTATATCTTAAATACCAAAGATGATAGAGATAAGTTTGACTCAAAATCACACAAAGCATTCTTTTTGGGATATTCCACTTCTAGCAAAGCTTTTAGAGTATATAACACTATATCTAGAAAAGTTGAGGAATCTATTCATGTTTCTTTTCATGAAGAATCCAAATTTGAAAATCTAGAGATCATAGATCTCACTAATCAATTCGAAAATTTAAACATACCAAACGATAGTGAGAAAGGTGCTACAAATAATCACCAAGATGAACCACAACCTACACCTAGACTTATTAAAGATCATCCTCAAGAATTAATTATTGGAGATCCTAATGATAAAGTCAAAACTCGTTCTTCCTTCAAATATGTTGCAAACATGGCCTTTGTTTCTATCATTGAACCTAAGAAGATATCTGAAGTTCTTAAAGATGATTATTGGATAATAGCCATGCAAGAAGAATTGAATCAATTCACTAAAAATGATGTATGGGATTTAGTTCCTAAACCACAAGATAAAATCGTCATTGGAACTAAATTGGTTTTTAGGAATAAGCTAAATGAGGCAGGAGAAGTAATAAGGAATAAAGCTCGGTTAGTAGCACGAGGATACAATCAACAAGAAGGAATAGATTTTGATGAAACGTATGCACCGGTAGCTAGACTTGAAGCTATTAGAATGTTACTAGCTATTGCTGCACATAAAAACATCAAACTCTACCAAATGGATGTAAAAAGTGCATTTCTAAACGACATCATTCAAGAAGAAGTATATGTTGCCCAACCACCCGGTTTTGAAATACCGGAAAAAGGTGACTATGTTTATAAACTTAAGAAAGCACTTTATGGTTTAAAACAAGCACCTAGGAATTGGTATGAAAGGCTCAAGACATATCTTTTTGATAATGGTTTTTCTATTGGAAATTCAGATTCTACTTTATTTTTCAAAACATATACATCTGATTTCATAGTTGTGCAAATATATGTTGATGACATTTTTTTGGAGCTTCTAATGATTCGTTGTGCACACAATTCAGTGACATTATGCAAAAAGAATTTGAAATGAGCCTCATGGGTGAACAAACTTTCTTTCTTGGTTTCCAAATTAAGCAAACACCTGTCGGAATCTTTATAAGCCAAGAAAAATATACTAAAGAACTCTTAAAACGTTTTGGGATGAATCAGTGCAAACATGCTACTACTCCTATGGCTACTTCTATTAAAATTGATAAGGATGAAAATGGGGAACCTATTGATGATTCCTTATATAGAGCCATGATTGGTAGTTTGCTTTACTTAACTGCTTCTAGACCGGACATTATGTTTCCAGTTGGTCTTTGTGCTCGATTTCAATCGCAACCTATGCACTCTCATTTTCTAGCAGTTAAACGAATTCTTCGTTATCTAGCCGGCACTACTTATTTTGGTTTATGGTATCCAAAAGGACAATCCTTGGATTTTAAAGCTTATACTGATGCGGATTATGCTGGTTGTCGCCTTGATCGCAAGAGTACTGGTGGTGGTTGTTTCTTGTTAGGGAGAGCTTTAGTATCTTGGTTTAGCAAGAAACAAAATACGGTTGCCCTATCTACAACTGAAGCTGAATATATGGCAGCTAGATCTTGTTGTGCTCAAGTACTTTATATGCAACAAGTATTAAACGATTATGGTTTTACTCTTTCATCTACGCCTATTTTTTGTGACAACAGGAGCGCTATAAACTTAGCACACAATCCTATTTTACACAGCCGAGCTAAACATATTGAAATCCGTCATCATTTTTTAAGGGATCACATCTCCAAGAATCATGTTTCCCTTCATCATGTTGATACGGAAGATCAATTGGCTGATATTTTTACAAAACCGCTTCCACTAGATCAATTTAACAAAATTAGGAAGCAATTACTTATCACTCCTTTGGAAGATGTTTTCTTTGATATTTGTGCTACTTAAACAAAAACTCTTAATTACATCATGATATTTTGGCTTCTAAATGGACATCTTTTTCATTAGATTTGATGGGACATCTCATTAAGGGGGAGTTTTTATTTCTAAATGGATATCTTTTTGAAATGACAAAGGGGGAGAAATAAATACAAAACTAAAACTTAGAAAAACTCAATCAATGAGTTTCATAAATAAACTCTTGGCTTTACATTGAAAGTTGCTATATTCCCTAGTGAATTGGATTTCATGTTCCATAATTCAAGGGGAATAATAAGCACACATTTTATAAACAAGAGGAAAAGCTACAAAAGGTAATCTAAAGGTATGAAACTCATATGGTTTATATTTCCTTTATTTTTATATTTAGGAAATGTTTGTCATCTTCAAAAAGGGGGAGATTGTTGGCTAAATAGACATCTATAAATCCCTTTGTTTTGATTATGACAAACATTTCATTCTTATTGATCTAACAAGCTACTCGAGTGTGCATGATTAAGGTGGATGACAAAGCAACTAGGGAAATCCATATGCTTACATTTATGTTTTTCATGCAATGTAATCGCTTTGTAAAAACTTGTACAAATATATAATGTACAAGTACTTAGATTGCATGTAAATCAAGCGTTAGATCTTCCCTAGATAAACACCACATTTAGATAAGTCATCCCCTTCATATAGGATCACATTTGCACACTCATACATATAATTAGTGCCTAAATTGAAACATTGAAACAGAATCAATCTCGGTCGACAAACTCCTCGACCGAGACACTCTCGGTCGACAATCTTCTCGACCGAGAAAAGATCCAAAGTAGCTGTTAGACACAACAGACAAGTTAGTTGGCAGTTGGAGAAAGACGTTGCAAATCACTTGTTCCAGAGTGCCTGTCGGTCGACAAAAGTTTGACCGAGTAGGTGTCTCGGTCGACCATTCCTCGACCGAGACGGTCTCTGACAACAACTGCAGAATTAATTAATTAGCCGTTGTTAAAGCAACAACTTTGTACCTAACGACTAGTTAAGCACTTAGAAACCCCTAGAAGTTGTCTAGAACGTCCTTAAGCATCCTTAGGCCATTCCTATAAACAGGACAAGCCATAGGACACTCAAACTCACTTGTTACACTTGAGAAATACTTGAGCATACTTGAGCAATCTGTTGTGAGCAAATTGAGCTTTGTGAACATTGGCTACTTCCTTCTTTAGCTCATAATTCGTGTCCTATAGGCTAGTATCTCCTATCCACTGCAATCACAAGTCCACACACTTGGTTAGGAGATCTATACGCTTGATCTAGGCAAATCAAGCCTTGGACTACAAAGGATAAGTTGTAATTTCCTTTTTCTCTCTTGTTCCCTATTATTGTTGGTACTCTCCTTTCTACTCCTAGGTTGGAGGCTGCGGATTGGAGAGGGTGAAGATCTTCTTGGCGAAGAAGGAGACTTTGAGCTACTTCAGAAGGCTGGTGCAACGGGAGGTTACTTCTAGAGAGGAAGGCTACTTCAAGGGGGAGCTTGAAGTTACTTCAAAGAAGGCTACCTCAAAGTTGGTGCACCTACTTCAAGTGAAGGCTGTTCAAAGGGTGTAAAGGAAAGTATTGTATTTTGTATAAATCCTCGAGAGGTAATAAAATAAATACTTTCAAATCCCGGTTGGATAAGCAACCGGGTAGTGGACTGACAACTATAGCATTTTCTATAGTTGGAACCACTCTAAACACCTATCTCTCTCTTCCAATTTCAATTGTGGTTGTTTGAATTCAATAAATTTTTAAAACTATTCAAAAACTCTATTCACCCCCCCTCTAGTAGTTTTTCAATGTCTCTAAAATAAAATGCTCTAAGAAAAAGACAATTGACCATGAATATATGTTCATAATCTCATTCAATTATATTTATAGGTTAATTAGTTTCATGGTAAGTAATTACAATGTACCATATAATTCATATATGAATACATGCTTATGGTATTTTAACTTATTGAGGGGTCACAAACACTATTTAACACAATATTTTTCTAAAAATACAACATGCTATCATAGTATTAAATATTTTTCTAAGAATTGGGGTGAGGGGTGTGACCCCCAGTCCTATATAAGATCTGCTGTTGGTAGTGTATGTCTTGCAAATATCCACATGAAATGAATGCGTTTAGGGGCGGGGGCTTTGACGACTCCATAATTGTGTCCAAATGTCATTCTTTCTTGCTGTCATTTTATGAAGATATTTTTTTTTGCAAATATATACATTGAGCATGTCGTGAAGATGACTTGGCCAATACGAGATTGCACATCTATGTTGAGAACAAGTTAGAGATCCAGGAAAAGTCCCACATCCTGTTATCAAGGTGAATGAGCCCGTTGATGAATCTTTGTCCCTTTTAGTACTTGATAGGTATCTCCGAATAGGACCCATCAACCCCTACATCCACATCGATCATCATAACAACTTGGATAGCTCTTTCCAACATGCATGAACCGCACGACTCAAAGATTGGCATGCCACAGGCCCATGTGGGCCCCACCTACTAGAGGAGAATTGGTTCTGATACCATTTGTAATGCCTGGGCCCACTTCTCTATGCACTAGTAGAGTTTTAGGAATGACAACTGGCCCCATAAACCACAACTAGCCTTAATTGCGCCCTTTGTCACCACTCACGTGCAAGTCGGGGTCAATTTTCTGACTGGTCACCCATACTAGTACTACTCTAAGCTAAACACGCTTAACTATGGAATTCTTTAGTACTGAGCTCCCAGAAAAAGAGGTGCACCTTGGTGATATGTGTAGTCCAATCATTCCTTTTAAGATCATTTTTTTCAATGCCTCAAATCTTGGGATGTTACATATTCCTATAGTACTTGGATCCCACCACCTTTTTTGTTTGCTAGAGAATTTGGGTTTATGGCAAGACACCACCCTTATTTATAGAAGTAATTAGTTGAACTTTTTTAGATTACAAAGCCAGTGACACCATCATATTTTGATTTGCACATGGAAACCCACTTCAGACAATGATTTTTTGTTTCTCCCTCCTTAGACCCCCAAAAGAAACATGCCATCATCCCTTCAATTTCACCAAGTAAACCGTCTGGTAACTTGATGATGCTCGGTCTAAATAGCAGTGTCTTGTTCTACCCCTGTAGTTTGTTCCAAATCATTTCTTTGACTGTGGAGAAAATTGAGTTCTTTGAGCTGCCAATAGCTTTAGGGAGGCCAAGATATTTTATGTTTGTCTTCATCCACTTGTAATCGATTCTTTATCTCAAGATGTTGTGTTTTCCATCAAACTATGTCACATGGCTTTCATAAAAAAAGATACTACGAATACTACAACAATTATTGTTACTACATAACCACAGAAGGGAGGTATTGAAGTTGTATATTATGGTATAATCGACTATTGTGTAATAAATATCTTTAAAGTTATCACCATAGACATTTTAAGTGTAGATATACAAATTTTTAAATAGAAATTTATTAAATAATCCTCTCCAAAAAATCCTCTACAAATGTAATATGATGAATATTATCTATAACATCATGGAAAAAATTCTAAGTGAATTTCATCTAAAGTATATTATATATATTAGCTAGTTTAGTTACCTACAAGTTCATATTAAGATGTATAACCTTAGTATCTCGTGTCTTTTTTTTATTTCAATGAAGAAAATCAATATAGTTCCATGTGCATTGTTATTGTAAATCACAAATCCAAAGTGTTCCATGCAGTACATGAATTATATCAAGGAATAAAAATAGTAGTATGCCAGGAACATTTTATTTCATACATGTACTCAAACATCATGAATCACACCTCTTTCATATTAACCACATGTCTAATCATATAAGCAATATTTCTGGTCCATGAATTATGTGGTTTTATTAGTATCATGTCTTTCTTTTTGGCATAAAGAGTGCATGGGATATGTATTAATGGGAAATCGTGCTCTTCTATGACCTCATAAAGAAGGAAACTAAAGTAAAGGTAGATGATTTGATCATGAAATTATAGTAAAAAAAGGTCACATGTCTTTCTTAAGAAAATATAATCCATAGTTTTACATGTATAATCAATATTAAAATTGTGCAACATATATTCCAGAAGTCTGTCATGATTATTTAAGGCTTGAATATATAAATTTCATATATGGATATATTTTTGAAACATCTACTTGATATGATTTTTTTGTTTATAGAAATAGTATGCTCAATATTTGTGGATATAAGAATCATGTTAAATATTACAATTTAGTTTACAAAAAGATTCAAGCATTCACTTCTAGTCTAGTCATCAAAATGCAAGTATATCACTTGAATAGAGTACTATAAGTTTGGAATCATGTGGGGTTTCCTTAATAATTTGTTGGATAAAGATGATTTCGTTCTTATCCAATGGGCATTATCATTATGAATCACAAATCAATGGTTGTCCCTATAGTTGATTCAATTTCTCCATGATTATGATACTATAATAAGGATGCACACTTCCTTCTAAATGCACTCAACCACAATGAGCTAAGTTTCACCACTAAACATACCCACCATGACATGCCCACACATCAACAATACATGTTTCCCATTGAATGAATGTATCCTATAAAGTCTTGTTAAATGGACTAAGGAAATCGTAAGATATGTATTGATTGATTGTTACATCTTCTATGACTTGATGAATATGGAATTTTTACTAAATATATAGTATATGATCCCAAATTCCAAATACCTTAATGATATCACCTACTTAGCAAAACTATTCCAAAGGTTATGATGATTTTGATTATGTTTTAACCCAATAAAGTGCACCTTTGGAGTGATACATGTATAATTTTACTAAAGTATTATGCTCTACATCTCTTTAAGTACATTGCCAATGCAAAGATTAGAATTTGAAAGTTATTAGATGATAGTTTAACATATTTTTCTTTGATCATTTTTAAAATCTGACAACAAAACCCATAGTTGTGTGATTCCATTTCCAATCTATAATAAACATGGTGGAATTTTATTATTTTCTTGTACCTACTAGAAATGCCACAAGGAGTAAGATATTTATCTGCATCCTTTTCATATCAGGTCAATGTAATTCTTTTAGGTTTTTCTATGTGTCTGCAATATAATGGATAGCATACATAGTCGAATGTGTTATTATGGAACCTTCTTCCTCAACAAATCTTTGTCTAAAACATGACCCATGCGTTGAAATAATTGGAAATATTCATTGGAACAGTGAACCTTCCAACACTCTGTCATCAATCTATATCTATGATTGCATATGTGGAATTATCCCCTAAAATTGTTGATTCTATCCTTAAAACTTCCATTGGTTGTAATCATGTTAAAAGTGCACATAACTGAGTAAGACACATATACACAATGAGTTCCATGATGTGTAATAACTTATCCCGCATAGACCATGCTAAAAAAATATATTTAAAGGTCTTTATATACAAAGAGAATGAATGCTTCTTACATAGATAACATTCTTCCACATTGGACTTTGTTTAATGTCAAGTAGTTGTACAATGGTAGTCACTATCCAAATCCTACCATCTATGGTTCTTATGATTAACTTGCAGTAATAGAAGATATACTTTAGATACATGTATTCTATAAATACCTGACACAATTCACTGTAATCATAGTGTATACAAATCCTTAGAGATAAAGTATTACTAAAATCTCAAGATAATTGGTAAGGTAGTTAGCATCATGTTTCTTTGATTGTCAAGAAGAATGTATGATTAATTTTTTATTATGTGTCAGTACTTAACCAAACCCCTTCCTCAAGGTAATGAAAAAAATTATTTTCCACTCTTTGGTAGGGTAAGAACTACACTTATCATCAACTTCTTCTAAACAAGTTGGAAATTATACTTCTCTTGAGTTCTTCATCCAAAATGTACCCCTTTCTGGTCAATATAATCAATGTCACAGTGATAATGCTAACATATCGAATGATTTTACCATTGTTGTATTCCATACCAAGAGAAATTGTGACTTCCTTTTTTCATATAATTTCTCTCATTGCAACACATATTCTACCTTCTTGTAAAGTATATAGTTGTCATTCTTGGATATAACATGGCCTAAATATTCCAACTTAGCTAGCCAAAATTCATACTTAAAGAAATGACAGATGAAATGTTATCCCATCAACTATAGAGTTGGGCATATATTATTCTCATTCTACTTCATATAAGAAGAAATGATAGAATTATCATATATAAAGACCATAACTAAGTAAAGAACAAAATTTCATGATCATTGTGTTCATCAATTGGGAAAATTTCTATGTTCCTCGGTTAGAGAATAAGTCCTATTCAAGAACTCATAATAAACATAGGGTATCTAATAGTAGTTTTTGATATATCATCAACCTTTTTTGGGGTGAACCATATATTTCATCAACCTTTATTAACATGTCCTAATATCTAGGTAGTAGATCCATCTTGCAAAACATTATTATCCTCTTAACACATCATTGATCCTCAAAAATATGTATTTATCAATACAAATATATTATTTAGTGTCATACAGTCTCAAAATCCTATCCTTGTTTTCCATAGAGAGAATTAGTCTACCCTAAGGCTATATAAACTATTACTAAAATCCTTGTCAAGAAATTCTTGCTTTCCCCTCAGTTTATGTTATTTATTGGAGCCATATAGTATATTCACTAAGCTATAGGTAGTATGCTCACTACTAAATTAATTTTTAAACAAATCTAACATCGTGCAGAATGCATGTTAATCTTAGCAAATGGTTTAGGTGATTCCTTAATAATAGGGACATGTACTAGGCTAGGTGTCTTTCCTTACACCAAACAATGTTCCAGATAATTTGTCATTAGTGTCACATTATTTTCATAACTATATATATAGAAAGACACATGTAGGTAATATAATACTATCTCCCTAAAATCATAAACTTTGAATTTTATTTAGGATTATATTGAATCAAGAATCATTGAGAGAGAGGATCGAGAAAATGCATGTCCTCTCTACAATTCTTATATCCCATTCATTCTATCTGGTATGACAAATGAGTGTCTCACCAAGGGAAACTCATGGACATATGCCAAACCCAGTGATGTATATATCATCAACATGAAAGCTTCAAGTCTAATGGGCCTAGATGGTAGTCAGAACATTGATTTCTTGAACATTTATCTACTGGGGGATCACATTGGTAGGATTCATAACCTTCCTTCTCCAGATAGAACGAATGGGTGTCTCACTAGGGGAAACTCATGAACATCTGCACAAAACCCATTGATGTGGACATCATCGACATGAAAGTTTCAAGTTTAGTGGACTTAAATGGTAGTTGGAAACCTCAATTATCGAATATTTTCTATTATAGGATTGCATTGGTGGGATCCTTAACTTTCCTTCTCCACACCCTAACAATAAAAAAGACATGTGTATCTGGAAAGACAGAGAAAGAATATATATATATATGGAGGGTTATGTGTATTACATCCTTCACAAGGAGAAAGAGGAATCTTGTGAACGCCCCTAGAATACTACATGGCACCTAGAGGTACTCAACAAGGTTCAGATGTTCATGTAGCTTGTAGGAAACGAAGCCATTATGACTAATGCTAGAAATGAAGATTTTTTTATGAATAGATGTCACAAGGAGGAGGAATCTACTCTTCATACCTGAGATATTGCACTCATGCAAAGATAGTATGGAAGAAATCTATCATTTTTTTATCATCCTAGTTATCAACACGAGACGAAACTCATGGAAAGGCTTAAGTGGAACTTGGGAAATGCAAATCTCACTATGCAAAGTTCTCCATGTGCTTTTGGAGCATTTAAATCAAGGAAGTTTTTAAACACCTAGATGTGACTCTAGAGAGACATGTTTTCAAAATACTAACCTAATGTGAGGATATAAATCAAGCATGGGCCAAGGGTAACATCAAATGAAACATTCACAATACTTACTTTTTGGAACAATTTGGAAGACAATTGGGTTATAATGATGACTATGTTGTTGTTTAATCAGATAATGATGTTATTGTTTTTTCCATTATCAGATGGTAGGGGAAATGGATTGGAGGAACTTCCAAAAAGGTGAAGGCTACTTCACTAGCAAAAGTTGAGATCAAGGTGATAGCCTTTGTGGTTGATCTTATGAAAGAGAAGGGACTGCTAAAAAATGTGATCAAGTCCGATAGTATTAGTGTTATAGAGTCCATTAAAAATGATAGTGATGAGTATCCTAGTCTCCATTCTTAGAATAGAAAGCTCAAGGAATCTAGTGTAGACGTCATTAAAGTCACCGTCAAGAAAACTAGTCGTGAGATCAATGGTCTTATTTTTGCTCTTGCAAAGCATCACTATAAGTCTACCTAGAAGGACCTTTATCATAAAGATCCTCCTACCCATCAAGTGGGTATTTCCCTCCCCTTTCCCTTATATAATGATAGAAGTTCTACAAAATTTAGTTTTGAATTAACTAATGTAGTAGAGTTGGCATTTATCCATGTAAGAGGAGGGGCAATTGAATAGAGGATCTCCTAGCTTCCCCACCCCCCCAAAAAAAGACAATGGTTGAAAGACACCAAAGACTTAACAGTGAGAAAAAGAAACTTATAATGAAAGTGAATTACAGTCTCAAACTACAATAAAATACACTATGAAAAATCCCCACATATGGGTGTATGGGGTTGTATTTACAAGTTTCAATGGGTTCAATTATAGAGAGAAAACATTAGGTTGCAAGGGAATGCATTGTATTAAGGAAAACATATGATTCAAGTTGTAGTACCTCGTAGGATAGTATTCTATGTGAGTCCCATGAGCTCTCAAAACTAAGGGTTCATCAACTTGGAACCGCTTGGAGTAGTTCATACCATGTTGGTATATATAAGTGGAACCCATTCCTCTCATGAGACCTATTTCTTGTTCTAATACTTAACATTAGGGGATGCTTCTAGATTGAAATCTAAAATGAAATTTTGTCATTTTCTCTTGAAATTTGGGACATACCGAGATAAAAAGACACTTGAAATCCTATAGATTATTTATTATTCCCATCTTATAACAAAAGCAATTATTTTGAAGTCATTGAGATTTCACTTTTTTGCAAAGGAAATTAGTTTGCAATTGGAATATGTATTGTATACATAAGTTCAAGATAATCCAACAAACATGTATTAGAGTTTGGCTCATGGAAAATTTAAGAAAGTTTTGAATGCAACCAAACCTAGAATCAAATTTCTCTCTACCCAGTGAACATCAGTTGGTATAAGTTAAATAAAAAGTGAATAAAATAGATCAGAATAATACTTATAATTATGAAAAATATACAATTTTTCATGGAGGGAGGATATTCTAATCAACATTACATTATAGAACTGACAAAAATATATTAACAGAATCCTGAGAAACAAAGTGAGATGTTAGTTGCTCCTGAAAGATTTTAAAATTGAATTACAAAATTATTGAACTTTTTCTCAAAATATGCTCTATGTTTAAAAACAATTAAAATAAAGTGTGAGATGTTGTATGGTATGCTTCATAATTGTAATAATTGGTGAGGAACCAAATCTAGGATGTCATTAGTTCTCTTATGAGAAAAGACACTTGAGAAGAATTATTAACCACTTAAATGGAACATACATAGACACACCCCACAAGTGGATTATGAATCTTATTCACAAAATGAAAATCTCTAAGGCTTAATGTTACCACAACATAAATAATGACACTAATACATCACACCACAAGCAATATAGAAGGATTACATCATACCATTTTACAAGTTGTTGAAATTTATCAAAGTGATATATAAATTGCAGTTTGTGTTACCCATATCTATAATCTATCACCAATGACACTCTCCTTTTAGGGTTTCCCACAAGCAACCTACAATAAGAGATAGTCCACATGTGATACACCCTCTAGAGATCATCCTAGTTGACCATCTATGTGTTTTGTAGGTCACATCCTCTTTCAGTGGTTGAAGAATTCAGCAAGTCATGTGCTAATATCACCATTTAAGATGAAGAAAATGAAATTGCAATTGACTTCAAGAAGACCATAGCTCTAACATTAGGGAAGAACCTCAATATTACACTAGTAGACAAGATACTCACTAATAGGTCCTACAACTTCTACTCTATGAAGCACATGTTGATCGATGAATGGGCACTGAAGAGGGAAGCAACATTTTGGAAAGTTGCTCCAAAACCTCTTCATCATCCACTTCTTACCTTAGAAAGATAACGAGAAGGTTCAAAATGATGGTACATGGAACTTTAACATTTGGATTCTAGTTATCAAAAAATCTTGGATAAAGATATCTTAAAAGAAATAGCCCTAATTCATGGTCTCTTTTAAGTGCATTTCTATGACCTGCTGATGGGGTACCGATCCAAGCAGACCCTAACTCTAATTACAAGGAAGGTGGACAGGTAATTGCAGTAGACCAATTCATTATTAGTTGGGATACTTTATATAGGACATTTAGTGATAAAACAAAGGATATAAAACAACTATAGTAGACCCACAACAAGAAATTTTGATTGGTGATTGTTGAAATTAAAATAAAAGTGACTTCCAACAAACTACTATATCTGCAATGGCTTCAAACATGCTAATTGATATGGCAATCTTGAGGAAGAGGATCTGAATCAGGCAATCAAGTAGGGTACATGGGTGAAGGTTTCACAAAATAATTAGTACACAATAATTGTTGCATAAGATCTATTTAAGAGAGGTAATTCAGACGAGAAATGTTGTTCACATACAAGCCTAAAAGGTACCATAAAGCCCATAAAGTAGGAAAGTTGAATCACATTTCTAGAAATTCCCACCGTCTTGAAGTTGCTCTCCAGTTACATGAGGGGTGATGGGTTAACCACTTTGGTGGAACTCTTTGTTGAAGGACAAAAAGAGGATATAGTTCCATAAGCTAAGCATCAAGGAACAAAATCCGATAGGGATATAGGTACCATCATTGGAGATGATAGTATGAAACATGATCAATGTGTGAACTAAATATCTACCAAAGAAGGGATGTTCAAACAAATAGTCACTGATACTGATGAGAAAAGGCATATATAGAACAAACTAATTAAAGAAAACATAATTCTTTCTCATTACACACACAAAAAGATGGCCATAGGGCATCACAACAAAAGGTGGGAAAGGAGTTTTCACAAACTGCATCAATCACATTGACCCATGAGGAAAATCATGCAAACGAAGAATGAGCAGATGAAGCCAGGCATGCATTCATGGGATCTGACACCACTCATTTTGAAAGTATGATGGAGGGACAAAAAAATTATAAGAAGAGAGATAAGAACAAAGCATCTAAGGACCAGAGGAAGAATGGGGGACAAAGAAAGATCTGAATCACATTTCTAGAAATTCCCACCATCTTGAAGTTGCTCTCCAGTTACATGAGGGGTGATGGGTTAACCACTTTGGTGGAACTCTTTGTTGAAGGACAAAAAGAGGATATAGGTCCATAAGCTAAGCATCAAGGAACAAAATCCGATAGGGATATAGGTACCATCGTTGGAGATGATAGTATGAAACATGATCAATGTGTGAACTAAATATCTACCAAAGAAGGGATGTTCAAACAAATAGTCACCGATACTGATGAGAAAGGATGCTCATCCAATGGAAGGAAGGCTAGTAAGATGATTAGTGTTAGAAGCAAGGATGATTTTATCCAAAGAAATCAGGGAACATAGTGAGGCATAAATACTCGAGTGGGGGTGAAGAGATAGGGAAGAAGACAATTCTCATGCAGATGGAGGTGGATGAGCACTTTAATGGGAATATAATTTGTAATATAAGATCTATATCTACTTATTTGGGAACTTATTTAGCATGCATTGGACAAACCCCTCTTGGCAATGAGAATCATTTTCCAGAACCTCCAAGGGATGAGCACGCCCTAGAATGGTGGACTCTCTCCCAGATGTTGGAGAGAGAGGACCAATTTGGTTTTCATTGTCGAAACCATGTCACGTAGTAAAGAGAAATAAGGAGTTAGAAATATTTATGGTTTCAAGAATGGCTTTGGGGTGTTTACGTAGGGAAGTCGGGAGGAATGTCCTTATTGTGGATGGGGATGGAGTTACAATGAAGTTATACTCATACCACCACATCTATGTAGAGGTGAGGTATGTATATTAGGTGGATCACTTTGGCTTCAAGGGGGCTTAAAAATGGGTGACATTGAAGGATAGATAATAGATTTTAAATTTTCTAAAGAGTGTATCTCTTCTCGAAATCAAAATATACTAGTAGGTGACTTCAATGGGATCTCTATAGATTGTGAAAAGGTAGGTGGCCATTCAAAGAATGAATGATAGATGCAAAATTTCATAGATGTCATAGAGAGATGTCAGGTGCAATGTTTGGGCTATATGAGTTATTTATTCACATGAAAGAAGGGTAAGAAAAAAGGGAACAAATTTAAGGAAAGTTTGAATATGTTCCTAGCATAAAAACCCAAGATGGTATAGTGAATTCTTAGTTCACACAGTATGTCACTTCCATGTTCAATATCAGGACCATGCATAGATTCTAATACAAAAAGAGAGTAGGAAGAATGAAGAATGATGGGAAAGAAGATTCATGTTCGATACAATGTGGCTATCCTCACATTGTATAAAGACACATGACAAGAAAAATGAGGAAAGGGTATGCATGATCACATCAAATTTTATGGGGGAAAGACTAACACCATGAGCCACAAACAAGTTTAGAGACATAAAATGAAGACTAAAACAATCAAAGGAAAAGCTACAGAACACTGAGAAAATATAATCCCCAAACAAAATCATGCTCAGAGATTTTGTAGTGTTCTCTATAGAAGTTCATGAACTTATAATCTATTGGCATGTCAAAGCTACAACCAATGACATGCATGGTGGAGACAAAAAAATGAAGTTCCTCCACATAAAATCCATTCAATGGAAAAAAAGTGTAATCACACCAAAGGATTGTAAAATAGTGCAAGACAATGGAGACTAAAAAAGGATATACAAAAGATCATCACATCTTTTTAGTATTGTTCTCTACTTTACATCCCTTTGATTGGGATCACCTATTAGTACACTTTCCCCAGTTGGTGAGGAAAGAGGAGGTGGAAGGGTCGAACAACTTTCTAGATGAAAGAGACGCGTGGTCAGCTCTGGAGTATATGCATTCAAATAAAGAACTGGCACCAAATGGCTAGAAGGTTGTTTTCTAAAGAACTTTCTGGAACATTGTGAAAAAAACATGATGTTTTTCTTTCATGAGTGGTGGAATGTAAATAAATTTATAGAGTGATCAACAGGAAATACATTGTTCTGGACACAAAAATAAAGGAACTAACATAGGCCTCTAACTTTTGCCTTGTTAGTGTAAAGAGGCGAGATCACCTCTCTACTAAAATTTAAAGGAAATACAAACATCCACTATTTTAACAGAAATTGAGACTTTTGAGGATGGTTGCATAATAATCCAAATAAATAAGCATGATTCCAGATACATAATAAAATGTCAATAGCAGCGGAAAGAAAGAAATATCAAGCCTTCTAATGGCTTTATAATTTATTACATCATTGCTTTCTAAAAGAAAAGATAAGATAGAATAGAGGATCTAGCTATAGCAACCTAGCCATCCTTCTTCTCAAGCAAACGATCACAACTAGGATTCTTTCTTCAAGCCCTTCCTTCTCCTTGGACAGCTCCAACACCTGGGTGGTTGGAAAGGCACCCAGCAAGAGGGAAAACAAGAAAAGTATGTGTTACACTAATAATCTTTCAAAGGCAAAGAAAAGATGTAACAAGTAAACTAGACTAAGTATTTGGTGTAAAAGGATATCAAGGAGTATGAGGTTTTTATAAGAGAACTTGCCATTAACAAAGTAAGTAAAAGGTTTTAGCATGTTTATTAATATGTCTATCTAACTAAGTAGGGTTGAGGCACCTACCGAACCTCTAACCTTAGGTGAGGGAAGAATTATAAACATTTCCAAATCACCTACAAATTTTTAATGGGGAGAATAATAAACATTCCCCTAGGGCGATTTTATACATGCCCTCTATGGGTGGTTGTACATAAGTACCACTACTTAAAATTTAAATAGAACATTTAATTTCATGCTAATAAGAGATTTATGGCAAGAATAAGCAAAAGATATTCAACATGGCAATGGGGTATGAATACCCAAACAAGAGAATACTATATCTGATTTTTGAGGCAAATAAGACATTTTGGGTTTCAAGAAAATTCAATGGTTTGGATCAAATTAAACCTCATAGAAGAAATCTAGGTATTGGATTAAGTATTTCCCAACTGATAGGTAGATGTACAACAAGACTCATAATAAACACATACTAATCACATACCTTGGCCACAGGTGTCCTAAGTTCCCTTTTTCAAGTCTTCACACGAACTATAACCCCAAACTTCCTAATACATCATTTAATTCATTTATTAGAATTACATGTATTCACTTAAAAGATTGAAAGCCCTAATTTACTAACTTTTTGAACAAACTCTCGATTCAGACTTCAAAAACCTCATAATCATCTTAGTTAGGTTTTCCTGATCAAAATAACATATAATATTGTATATTTTGGAAATATAGATTTTTAGGATTAATTTTAGGGATTTTTAAGTTAATTAAATCGATATTAAAAACACCTTTTCGAAAAACTCAAAACCAAAACTCAAAAACATTTTTATTAAATAGATCTCGTTTTCCTGATTTCAAAACACTATTTATTTTTAATTTTTGACCAACGAAATAATTTATAAAAATTATTTTATCTCGACCAATCACAACTTGCCACGTAGGCAAAGCTGGATGGCCGAGCGGTGGCGAGCGCCCGGCAGCGGCGACCCGCGACCCGTGGTCGCTCGCTACCAGCCGCGCAAAGCGGTCGGGCGGGACGGCGGAAAGACCGAAAACCCATGCGCGTGAAGTCCAGAAAAGAAGAGAGGCGAGAGCAAAATGGTCAAATGTGCGTCGTCTTCAACCTTGGTCGCGCGCGAGCAGCTTGCTCGACCGGTTTGGGCAAAACCACGATTCTCGACCAATTCAAACGCTTAGGTACTCGAAAGAAAGAGAACGAGAAGACGAAGTCAGTAGTACCTTTAATTTGGACGGAGATGAGGCGAGTAGGGAGCAATATGCGCCGCAAGAGCAGGGCAAACGGCGGCTCGATGGTGGTCCAAACGTCGACGAAAATCCAAATTGGAGGTACGAACAGGTTGCTAAGGTGATTGCGGTTGCGAGGGTGGAGTTATTTATAGGCAAGGAACCCTAGACTAGGATGTGGATAGGAGCAAAGGAAAGTGGCCGGCGGCTACTTTGGGCGTTTCTCAAATACGCGTTAAAGCTCGCAAATGTTGGGATAATCCTGTGCGAAATCTCGCAAGGAAACCAACGCAACAAAAATCAAGGAAAATCATTGAGTAAATCTCAAGTTATTGCGATTTTAAGAAAATGAAAATCCAAAGCCTGTTGCCTTATCCGACCCGAGCTAGAAGACGACCACGTGCCGTCGGATTGATGGACGCGGGTCCATCAAGCAATCTGGACCGTTCGATCGCACATTAGATCAGGGAAATATCCCTGAGCAAAAGTCGATAAAACTATTAGATTTTAAATGTTTTTCTCTTTCTTATTTTGGAGGCTCAAACGTTGCCCAAAAATTATGAAAATTTATATTCTGACTTATTTCGACGCGTAGAATCCGAATATGGAGTTAGTTTTTCATTTTGAGAAAGTTTAATAGGTGAAATAATTAATATGTCATTTTCTCTTTCCTCCCTCAAAAGAAGTGATAACCTTATCTAAAATTAATGTAACTTCACCCTTAAGTCTCCTTAATGGTTTGAAACACGATTTTGCAATTATCTTCACAAGTTGACATTATCTTTATATTTATTAAATTAATTAGAACATTCTACACACTTTCTCTCTCCTATTTTACTATTTATTCATATATTATCCAAATTAGTTGCAAATTTGTACAGAGGCTTATTTTTATGTTTAGAATACGAATTTGAAGTTATTTCCCTGATTTGAGAGCATTAAATATTTTACTTCTTTTTATTGGCTTATTTCCTATATTCCTTTGATAATGTTATTAATATTATTATTTTAAATAATACTTGACCCTTTAGTTACTCTTTACCCAAGGAAACGAATTAAACTATCAAATTATCATGATGGTTTTAGATTATCTTATTTGTTACAAAATCTTTGTAATTATCTCCTTTACTCATATTTTCTCATATTTCCTTTACTTATTATATTTATCTTCTTTCTTTTATAAAATTCGGATTTTCTTCTTATTTCTTATATTCTAGGAAAATTCTAGGACGAATTATTTTATCCCCTTTTTATTTCTTAAGGTGAAATTGCATATTAAACCCCTCGTCTAATTTTAACTGAGTCTTTTGTACATGAAACCTTGAAATAAGAACATATGGGAAATATTTAACCAATAACCATCTTAATTTCTTTTAAATCAAGACCAAGGACAAAAGGAATGAAAATGAAGGTCAAAGCTTTATAGAAAAGAGTACAAAGAGGCACAAAGGAGATTTCGGTATGTTACAACACTCCACCCCTTAAAAAGGATTTCGTCCCCGAAATCTCATACAAAGAGGGAAGGGTGAGTACGTAACATCTCATCTCTCAACTCCCAAGTGGTTTCTTCTAAACCATGATACCTCCACAAAACCTTCACTAACTCTATCTCCTTATTCTTCAGCTGCTTTACTCGAGAGTCAAGGATCTTCACAGGTAGTTCTTCATAAGTCAGATTCTCATTAATCTCCACAGGTTCGATGGTGAGCACATGAGACGGATCCTTATCGTACTTCCTCAACACAGAAACATGGAATACATTGTGAATCTTATCATAAGCAAGAGGCAAAGCTAGACGATATGCACAATCTCCCACTTTATCTAAGATCTCAAATGGTCCAACATAGTGAGGACTCAACTTGCCTTTTATTTTAGATCTTGCAATAGAACGTATAGGCTTGATCTTTAGAAAAGCATAGTCACCCACTAAGAAGCTTACATCAGACCTCTTCTTATCAGCATACATCTTCTGTCTGTCTTGAGCAGCTTTCATCCGTTTCTTTATCAACTGTATCTTCTCAAGCATCATCTGCATGTCATCAGACTTCACTAAGGAACGTTCACCAACATCATCCCAGTGCAAAGGTGAACGACAAGGTCTACCATAGAGAGCTTCAAAAGGTGGCATACCAATACTGGCTTGGTAGCTATTGTTATAAGCAAACTATGCTAATGGTAAATACCGATCCCAGGCACCACTCCAATCCATCACACAAGCACGAAGCAAGTCCTCCAGAATCTGAATTGTTCTCTCAGACTGACCATCAGTTTGCGGATGGTAGGCAGTGCTGAAACGCAGATCAGTACCCATCTCTTCCTGAATCTGACCCCACAAACGAGAAGTAAATTTTGGGTCTCGATTAGAAACTATCACAGCAGGGACACCATGCAGACGAACTATCCACTCCACATACAACTGAGCCATCTCAGCAACTTTATACGTGGTTTTGAAAGGCAAGAAATGAGCAGATTCAGTAAGCCGATCAATCACCACCCAAACAGCATCATAACCTCTCTTGGACTTAGGAAAACCAGTAACAAAGTCCATTGTGATCTTCTCCCACTTCCATTCTGGAATCTCAAGAGGATGAAGAAGACCACCAGGTCGTTGATGTTCAATCTTGACTTGCTGACATGTCAAGCACTTTGCCACAAACAGAGCTATATCATTCTTCATATTCTTCCACCAGAAACTTCGTTGTAGGTCCTTGTACATCTTGGTTGTGCCGGGGTGAATAATGTACTTGGAACCATGAGCTTCACTCAGAACCTTCTGTCTCAGATCACCAACATCAGGTATCCACAACCTTTGTCTAAAGCAGATAGCACCATCCACTCCGACAGAGAAGTCAGATTGCGGTTTCTCAGATAAAGCTTTCAACTCTTCAAGCTCTGAACTCTCCAACTGTGCAGACACAACTTCTGAGATCCAAGTTGGTGTAACGGTCATACTGGCCATATGAACACACAACTTATCTTCATCTATTGAATCGACAGGTTGAGGTCTCCAACTAGCCACAAGCTCAAGGTTTTCCCACACAGAACATCTCAGAGCAGCACAAACAACATCCTTCTTGCAACTTAAAGCATCAGCTACAACATTTGCTTTACCAGGATGATAGGTGATGGTGAAATTGTAATCTTTAAGATATTCCATCCACCTACGTTGTCTCAAGTTCACATCCTTATGAGTCAACAGTTATCTCAGACTCTTGTGATCAGAACAAACTTCAAACTTTTCTCCATAGAGGTAGTGTCGCCAGATCTTCAAAGCATGAACTATGGCAGCCAGCTCTAAATCATGCGTAGGCCAATTAGCTTCATTAGGTTTCAACTGTCAAGGAGCATAGGCGATCACCTTTCCGTCTTGCATCAGAACACACCCTAAGCCTTTTCGGGACGCATCAGTGTAGATGACATAGGGTATGCCCTCTATAGGCAAAGCAAGCACTGGAGCAGAAGTCAGACTCATCTTCAACTTCTGAAAACTGTCCTCACACTCAGGGGTCCATGAGAACTTGACTTCCTTCCGAGTCAGCTTGGTCAAAGGTAAAGCCAACTCAGAAAACCCTTTGATAAACTTCCGATAGTAACCAGCTAGACCAAGGAAACTACGGATTTCAGACAGGTTTCTCAGAGCATTCCACTTTGTCACAGCTTCTACCTTTGCAGGATCAACAGCTATATGGCCGGAAGAAATCACATGACCAAGAAACATCACTTCCTTTATCCAGAACTCACATTTTGAGAATTTTGCATATAGTTGATTTTCTCTCAATGTGTTGAGTACAATCCGCAAGTGTTCGCGATGTTGTTCCAACGTCTCGGAATAAACCAAAACATCATCAATAAACACCACCACAAACTTGTCGAGGTATGGGCGGAATACTCGGTTCATCAGGTCCATAAACGCAGCAGGGGCATTTGTCAAACCAAAAGGCATGACCAAGAATTCATAATGCCCATAGCGAGTTCTGAACGCTGTCTTCAAAACATCATCATCCTTCACCCGCATCTGGTAGTAGCCACTCCGCAGATCCATCTTGGAGAACACTTTGGCTGACTTCAGCTGATCAAATAAGTCGTCGATGCGTGGCAATGGATAACGATTCTTCACTGTCACCTGGTTGAGCATGCGGTAGTCCATACACATCCGCAAAGAGCCATCTTTCTTCTTCACGAACAGGACAGGGGCTCCCCAAGGGGAAACACTGGGGCGAATGAAACCCATGTCAAGAAGCTCTTCAAGCTATTTCTTCAACTCCGCCAGTTCAGCAGGAGCTAAGCGATAAGGTGGCTTCGATATTGGTGAAGTTCCAGGTATGAGCTCGATGGAGAATTCCACCTCGTGATTTGGTGGCAACCCGGGTAACTCCTCAGGAAAGACATCTGGGAAGTCCTTCACCACAACAACATGGTCTAGGGCAGGAGGTGTAGCATCGAGAACTATGGATGCTAGGAAGGCTCTACACCCTTGAGAGATGAGCTTTTCAGCTTTGATGGCAGAGATGATGAACTGTCGGTCTCCTCGCTTCTTGCCCTTGACACACACTCTTCCTTCATCAGGATGGAACAGAATAACCTTGGATTCCTCACAGAACAGAACAACTTTAAACTTCTTCAACCAATCCATGCCCAGGATGATGTCAAAGACAGTCATATCAAGCAAAACAAAAACTGTGGGAAACATTATCCCAGATATACAGAGTTTTAGGGTAGGAGTTTGGAGATAAGAGGAGCAGATTTTTCCACTAGGAGTTTTTACATCTAACACATGATCCATGAATTCAGATTCAATTTCAAGCATAGAGGCAAACTGACTAGATATGAAGGTATTGGAGGAACCATAGTCAAATAGAGCTTTTAAAGGATGCATATTGAGGTGTAGTGTACCTTCAATCACTTCATTACCTTCACCATCTTCTTCAGCATTGAGAGCAAACACTCTCCCATTCCGCCTCTCAGTCGGCGGACGTCTCGGATTCTGGTTGTTGTTGTTATTGTTGTTGTTGTTTCGCGGTGGAGGGTTCAATCTTGGTTGTTGTGGTTGCTGAGCCAGATTCTGCCCTTGCTGGAAACGAGGGCAGTTAGGTCGGATGTGCCCAACCTGGCCACACTCATGACAGGTCGGTGGAGGACGGTTGCCAACACGAGCAGGTGCATTGTTGGCGGACCATCTTCTAGGAGGATGGTGGCGATTGCATCTGTTGCAACGATCACGACCACGGTTCTCATGCTGGTTTGGATTCTTCCTTTTGTTGTTGTTGAAGCTACTGGAAGACTGAAATCCCGGATAAGACTCGATGGCGAGAGCCTTGTCCACCATCTGTTGAAACGTGAGTGGCAACTGTGGAACGAGGCTTCGACCAACGTGGTAGTTCAGGCCCTCCAAGAACAAGGTTGCTCTCCTGTCAGCTCCAAGGTCGGTGGCGTAACGTTCCAGCAGCAGAAACTTCTGAACATAGTCTGCCACACTCATGCTTCCTTGCTTGAGACTGTAAAACTCAGCCTCCTTCTTCCTCAGGAACGCAGGACAGATGTACTTCTCTCTGAACAGCTTCAGGAACTGAGTCCACTCCATGGAGGAGGTGTCTCAAGTACGGGCAACTCCATTCCACCAGACACACGCGGGTCCATCCAGCACGTACGTCGCGAACCGAACCTTCTGGTGAGGAGGGCAAGCCATGCCCTCGAAGGTCCGATCCAGGGCCAACACCCAGTCATCAACTTTGTCCACCATGTTAGGCTCACTCTCACCCTTGAAGTAGGGTGGCTGCATCTTGATGAAATCAGTGAGGGTGAACTCCCTCGGCTTGGTGGCAACCACAACAATGGTGTTGAGTTGTCCCATCATGGTGGAGGACAACAGCTGTCGCAACATCGCCAGCTCTTGCTCAGGTGTGAAGGCAGGTACACCAGAGGTTGGTTGAGTAACAGCAGGAGTCGCAGGAGTGTCGAGGTTGTCAGTGTTGGACTCCTGGTTTGAGTTGTCAAACAGGTCACCTCTCCTGAAATTAGGGTTATCATATTAAATTTTCAGGAGTAATGAATCATAGATGAGAGGGAAAAGAAATAGAGATGAGAAAAGGACAACTAGAATGCTATTGCCTAAAAGCATACTACTTCGGGCAGTTCGTATCGGCGCAGGCCAGGCCGGATCATATGGGCACGGGAGTCCCCGTATGCCAAGCTAGTGGGTCGGTGGAAAATCTTGCCAGCCCCCATGCCTTGATCCTTTCTAGACACCCTTGCCTCAACTGCATGCCCTAATAGTCGCCCAAAGGCTCCGATACCATGCTGTAAAGAGGCGAGATCACCTCTCTACTAAAATTTAAAGGAAATACATACATCCACAATTTTAACAGAAATTGAGACTTTTGAGGATGGTTGCATAATAATCCAAATAAATAAGCATGATTCCAGATACATAATAAAATGTCAATAGCAGCGGAAAGAAAGAAATATCAAGCCTTCTAATGGCTTTATAGTTTATTACATCATTGCTTTCTAAAAGAAAAGATAAGATAGAATAGAGGATCTAGCTATAGCAACCTAGCCATCCTTCTTCTCAAGCAAACGATCACATCTAGGATTCTTTCTTCAAGCCCTTCCTTCTCCTTGGACAGCTCCAACACCTGGGTGGTTGGGAAGGCACCCAGAAAGAGGGAAAACAAGAAAAGTATGTGTTACACTAATAATCTTTCAAAGGAAAAGAAAAGATGTAACAAGTAAACTAGACTAAGTATTTGGTGTAAAAGGATATCAAGGAGTATGAGGTTTTTATAAGAGAACTTGCCATTAACAAAGTAAGTAAAAGGTTTTAGCATGTTTATTAATATGTCTATCTAACTAAGTAGGGTTGAGGCACCTACCGAACCTCTAACCTTAGGTGAGGGAAGAATTATAAACATTTCCAAATCAGCTACAAATTTTTAATGGGGAGAATAATAAACATTCCCCTAGGGCAATTTCATACATGCCCTCTATGGGTGGTTGTACATAAGTACCACTACTTCAAATTTAAATAGAACATTTAATTTCATGCTAATAAGAGATTTATGGCAAGAATAAGAAAAAGATATTCAACATGGCAATGGGGTATGAATACCCAAACAAGAGAATACTATATCTGATTTTTGAGGCAAATAAGACATTTTGGGTTTCAAGAAAATTCAATGGTTTGGATCAAATTAAACCTCATAGAAGAAATCTAGGTATTGGATTAAGTATTTCCCAACTGATAGGTAGATGTACAACAAGACTCATAATAAACACATACTAATCACATACCTTGGCCACAGGTGTCCTAAGTTCCCTTTTTCAAGTCTTCACACGAACTATAACCCCAAACTTCCTAATACATCATTTAATTCATTTATTAGAATTACATGTATTCACTTAAAAGATTGAAAGCCCTAATTTACTAACTTTTTGTACAAACTCTCGATTCAGACTTCAAAAACCTCATAATCGTCTTAGTTAGGTTTTCCTGATCAAAATAACATATAATATTGTATATTTTGGAAATATAGATTTTTAGGATTAATTTTAGGGATTTTTAAGTTAATTAAATCGATATTAAAAACACCTTTTCGAAAAACTCAAAACCAAAACTCAAAAACATTTTTATTAAATAGATCTCGTTTTCCTGATTTCAAAACACTATTTATTTTTAATTTTTGACCAACGAAATAATTTATAAAAATTATTTTATCTCGACCAATCACAGCTTGCCACGTAGGCAAAGCTGGATGGTCGAGCGGTGGCGAGTGCCCGACAGCGGCGACCCGCGACCCGTGGTCGCTCGCTACCAGCCGCGCAAAGCGGTCGGGCGGGACGGCGGAAAGACCGAAAACCCATGCGCGTGAAGTCCAGAAAAGAAGAGAGGCGAGGGCAAAACGGTCAAATGCGCGTCGTCTTCAACCTTTGTCGCGCGCGAGCAGCTTGCTCGGCCGGTTTGGGAAAAACCACGATTCTCGACCAATTCGAACGCTTAGGTACTCGAAAGAAAGAGAACGAGAAGACGAAGTCAGTAGTACCTTTAATTTGGACGGAGATGAAGCGAGTAGGGAGCAATATGCGCCGCAAGAGCAGGGAAAACGGCGGCTCGATGGTGGTCCAAACGTCGACGAAAATCCAAATTGGAGGTACGAACAGGTTGCTAAGGTGATTGCGGTTGCGAGGGTGGAGTTATTTATAGGCAATGAACCCTAGACTAGGATGTGGATAGGAGCAAAGGAAAGTGGCTAGCGGCTACTTTGGGAGTTTCTCAAATACGCGTTAAAGCTCGCAAATGTTGGGATAATCCTGTGCGAAATCTCGCAAGGAAACCAACGCAACAAAAATCAAGGAAAATCGTTGAGTAAATCTCAAGTTATTACGATTTTAAGAAAATGAAAATCCAAGGCCTGTTGCCTTATCCGACCCGAGCTAGAAGACGACCACGTGCCGTCAGATTGATGGACGCGGGTCCATCAAGAAATCTGGGCCGTTCGATCGCACATTAGATCAGGGAAATATCCCTGAGCAAAAGTCGATTAAAACTATTAGATTTTAAATGTTTTTCTCTTTCTTATTTTGGAGGCTCAAACGTCGCCCAAAAATTATGAAAATTTATATTATGACTTATTTCGACGCATAGAATCCGAATATAGAGATAGTTTTTCATTTTGAGAAAGTTTAATAGGTGAAATAATTAATATGTCATTTTCTCTTTCCTCCCTCAAAAGAAGTGATAACCTTATCTAAAATTAATGTAACTTCACCCTTAAGTCTCCTTAATGGTTTGAAACACGATTTTGCAATTATCTTCACAAGTTGACATTATCTTTATATTTATTAAATTAATTAGAACATTCTACACACTTTCTCTCTCCTATTTTATTATTTATTCATATATTATCCAAATTAGTTGCAAATTTGCACAGAGGCTTATTTTTATGTTTAGAATACGAATTTGAAGTTATTTCCCTGATTTGAGAGCATTAAATATTTTACTTCTTTTTATTGGCTTATTTCCTATATTCCTTTGATAATGTTATTAATATTTTTATTTTAAATAATACTTGACCCTTTAGTTACTCTTTACCCAAGGAAACGAATTAAACTATCAAATTATCATGATGGTTTCAGATTATCTTATTTGTTACAAAATCTTTGTAATTATCTCCTTTACTCATATTTTCTCATATTTCCTTTACTTATTATATTTATCTTCTTTCTTTTATAAAATTCGGATTTTCTTCTTATTTCTTATATTCTAGGAAACACTAGAAGATTCTAGGACGAATTATTTTATCCCCTTTTTATTTCTTAAGGTGAAATTGCATATTAAACCCCTCGTCTAATTTTAACTGAGTCTTTTGTACATGAAACCTTGAAATAAGAACATATGGGAAATATTTAACCAATAACCATCTTAATTTCTTTTAAATCAAGACCAAGGACAAAAGGAACGAAAATGAAGGTCAAAGCTTTATAGAAAAGAGTACAAAGAGGCACAAAGGAGATTTCAGTATGTTACAGTTAGTATGTGTAACTTATCCTACAAGATCATAACCAAGGTCATTGCCAAACAAATAAAACCTATGTTGAATAACATGATTTCAAAGAACCAAAGTATTTTCTTGTAGGTATGACTCACCACAAATAACACCCTTGTTGCATATGAGTTATTTCATCTGATGATGCACAAGACAGAAGGGGTAAAAAGAGTTATGACACTCATTTTGAATATGAGAAAGGCATACAATAGAGTAGAATGTAGTTTCCTTGATAGTTTTATGCAAAAGATGGTTATACCATATCTATGGAGTTCTAAAGTCAATGAACGTGTCTATCTTATATCACTATTTCATCATTAATGGGGAATATAGTGAATCTATAAACCCATTAGAGGTCTAAGACAAGTGATCCACTCTCCCCTTACCTCTTTATTGTTTGTGCTAACACACTCTCTTCTTAAACATTGAAATGGTGGAAATATCCATTTTGTATGGGTCAGCAAGCACGTACCACATGTATTTCACATCTTTTAGGTTGATTTCACTATTATCCACTTGAGGGAAAACCCATGAGAATACGAACGTATTGCAGACATCATCAAGTAGTATGAGGCAACCTCTAGAAGAAAATAAATTATGACAATTAATAGGTTGTATTTATTAGTTTCTTTGTGAATCCAATCATGTGATAGGAACCATGGCCCACCGATACATAACATATGTATTATTTAGGCCAAACAACACAACTATATTGTAAATATATAGTGAATACATGTTGTGTCAAATAGTGGGGAATGTAGTGGGTTGCATGATAATGGGTAACATATTACATGTGTGGTTCATAGTGGTCGCGAGCACGGTGGAAATGTAGTTTGCATGGAAAATTGTAGTGTTGTAATCACGACTAGAAGGAACATGTTGTATTAAACATCATGCATTTGTTATTTACAAAAAATAGTGCACATGGAAGGAGAGAGTGGGCCATCAACTACTTCTTTTTTAGATTTTATTAATTGCAATAATCATGAAAAGCTATGAGATTCAAAATTTCCATCATCTTATTTTGGCATATAATTTTGATTATAAAGAGATTATGTATCTAATATTAAAAATATAAGCCTAAAACATGTGACACAACCTCAATATCATACAAGAAAACAATGTCAATGTAGTACATCTAAGTCAATACTATAGAGAGAAAGGAAGTTGTACTAATTAAAATCAATTAAGAGAATTAACTCCTAAAATATTATGACCAAACTAATATCAACACAGTAAGTAACATTATAAATGAAATCAATAATAGACTCTAGGGTTTCACTCCCATGGAACTTGTAACGACCCCTCCTATTGTTATCCTTACTGAAGGTGGATCAAGGAGGCAAGGATCATTACTCTATTTTCTAGGATCCATGCATAGTAAATAAGAAATAATATTCAACACCTTCATTCATAAACTGGGTTTAATATTAGAAGAGAAGATAATGAGCCTTGAAGGAGTTACAAATAATTTTCAAAGGCAAAATTATTACATAGGAAGAAATAATATTATCATCTAAGTACTCCTACATATATCTTTGTCTTTACCATCTTTTTATGAAATTTTCTAGATGTCCATATCTCTAGACTTTGAATAATATATCTAAACTAAATGCATATAAACACATTGTAGTCAACATAATTCTGTATTGTGTACCTAGGTGCATACAAAAAGGTTTACATATATTATGATGACCATGTTCCATGTTATCCCCCAATAAGGGTGGAGTAAGAGGGAAACAATAATCATCCAAACTTTTAGAATCTAGATTTAAAAGATAATCAACAATTTTGAAACTTAGCATTTTTTAGTACCAAAGGGAAGATAACTAATCCTCAAAGGAGTTACATAAAATTTTGAGGGAAAATACCCCTTTAGAGGAGATAATAAAACTAAATATCCATATTATCCTCTCAGTGACTTTATCTTAACGATGTTTGATGCGTTCATCTAGATATCCATATATTAAATCCTTAAGTGAGTCAACTAACCTAAAACACTGATAAAAAGTTACATTTTCAGTATACTTCTATATTGTCTATGTGGGTGCAAATAGAAATGTGTGTATGCATGGACAAAAATATATAATACATATAAGATAGTTAATTTATATATTAAACTTGTATTTTTAATTTGCTTTTATAACCCATATTTGTGATGCCACTTTGGGTGTATTCATTCCTCTATCAATTTATCGACTTACATGAATACCCTTGGTAAGTTTATTATTGGTTTCAAAAATGAATAAATTTACATCTGATACAGTTAGGGTATTATAATTGCACTAGATCTGAAATAAACATCCAAACATTTTAGACATATGATCAAACATTCGATAAATAGTTAGAAATAATCGGTAAGCAATATGAGTGAATATATGTAAAATATGACATACCTTATCAATGAATAAAGCATGCAATAATAACTCAAACGTGTAAAATTTTATGCAATCCAAACAAGATATATCCCAAAAGTATAAAAATATTACACAGCACTAAGGGTATCATCATTGTACTCACATGATTTGAATTAAGGTCTAGTCTTGATCCTAGGGTCTTGGTATAGGTTCTATTAGGGTTATGTTCCCAAACCCAAAGTTTTTCATGTTAATGTTCTAATGATTTAGAAACCCTATATGCACATCAATGATATCCTATTCTTAAAAGATCAAAGTTAGGGCTTACACATAGACATCACATTAAATTCATGCATCAAAACATAAATTTTGAACTATAAACATAATTTGGCCTTAAAACTAATTTATTCAGATTCAACATAATTTTGTGATGAATTTGATATATATATATTCACTATAATGCAATCTAATGTTTATTTTATACATTTATTTCAAAATAAGCATGCACTAATACCATGTCATTATTACAACCTATTTTTGATTAACCCTGGTATGGATCATAACTTTGTGGAAAAGACCCCATTGTCCATGTGTTGTGAACCAAAAATGTGATAGACTCATGGATACAGAAGTCACTGTACCACTGGCCTCTTCTACCTCACAAGGAAGCTTGAACCCACCACGAAAGAGTTAATTACATGATATACTCCCTACTCATGGGCTTTATAGGGTCAAGAGCATGTCAACACACGTCTGTAAGTACTTGTTGGACTTAACAATCTTCTTGGTATGGGTTGTAGTCGTTTGGGTTAGGAGGATCATGGTTGAGGGAAACCATACTTGAAATTAAAGAAAACTGCACCAGGATACACACTTTACCGTCATTTAGGTGCAGTAATGGTGAGGCCCACTGGAGCTTCATGGATATCCATACAAGATTCTAGTGATGTAAGGTGGCTAAAAAAAGTTGACCTCAAGATTTTCTGCCAAGGACCACTGACTTTGGGTAGTTTCCTGAGGGTTCTTGTGGCCACTGGAGTATCGAGATTAGTTGTGAGGGTTTTATGGAGAGTTTATAGTTCCTTATATATGAATTGGATATGTGGAGAGATGATTGGGCATCTCGAATCATCAAATCATTATTGGATATCTGACATAATCCCTCAATCCATTATGATAATGTCTAAGACTAGATTAGTTGAAGATACCAGAACTCCTCGATATGAATGGTGGTGAAAGCCTGGGTTAGGAGTTAAAGAGAGGTAGATAAGCATGATAGAGGTATCCTATGTTAGTCATAGGATTTTATTATAGAGTCTAGGCAGAGGAGATGATCTCTCTGCCTTGAGTTGTATCAATTTTTAAAAGCCAAAAACAAGGTTGGTTGAGTCATCCTTTTGAGGGACAAGCCTAACCCTAGGCGCTCTCTTTGTTAGCATTAGGAGGTCAGGATATCAAGCAGATGTCTTGGAACTATGGAGCTTTAGACTATTTCTCCTTCGTAAGGTAATTTCCCACACCAGGGATGACCAACATCAACTTAAACACCCCTCCTTTGAGGAGAATCTTGTGTTTTACTTATTTTCTTATATATAAGTTGGTCTCATGTGTATTACATTCATTCATAGCAATATATGCATATTGTATGTATCTACATGACTTATTGTACCTTATGTACTTTCATGCATGGGAAATTGTTGGTTCTTAATATTATTAATGAAATCGGATCACCAAGTTCATTTAACTTTTCTTTTTCTCTCAATTTTCTTGTGTGGGGTTACTATTCATGTATACTAAAGATTAAGGTTTATGATTAGGGTTCGGGATTATATTCTTAATTATAGGGACTTATTTTTTCTCTAACCTACTAAATATTTCTATAGATGGATGGGTTATACCAACCTATTCCTAGGTATTTCTAGAGTATACCCTTATAAGAGGAACTTATATTATATAAATTGCCTTTCATACTTATTTCCTTGATCATAACTTATGTACTTCAATTGATGGAGGCCTATGTCTTCTTGAAATCCTAAACTGATATGAGGACATGAGTGAATCCTATGGTTAAGAATTCATATAGATGAGAATGGGACAAAATGGAAGATGACAAGACCTAGAGGTATTCTATTTTGTGCAAAAACCTCATACTCTAGACATATCAGATTCATAGGGGCTCATGAGTCCTCATTAACCAACTAGTGATGATTATGAAACTTTTTCCACCTTGGGTTGCGATCCTTTCTAGACACCATTGTCCCTAGAAAATTCCCAAATAAATACCTTATGGTGCTATGGAATATTTGAAACTGTGCATAATTATAATTATTTTGTTCAATTTGGGCTCTAATTGTTGGGTTTTAGATGAGGCAGAGAAGCAGCGGAAACAAAAAAATTTCTCCCCAAACCCGGAACAAAAGGAATCGCGTCAACATCTATATAATAGGAAAGATGGTTTGTGAATCATACCTTGTCCCGAGGCTTGCTCGGAGACAATACCACGCGCCTTGCGCGGTCTTCACCTCCGGTCTTGGACGGTGTCTGTGCAGCTCCTGGTCGCACCGGGACTGAAGACTCCTCCTCCTACCGGACTGTCGGATGACAGTTGTCCTCCTGAGCGGCAGTGACCTCCCGCCTCTGAAGTAGTCCACACGAACCACCCGGAACTCCACTCTCCTTGTCCCACAAGGAAGTGGAAGGAGTCGCACCCTCCTGTTGGCGTACTAGTCACCAACACACTCTCCTGCTGTCAATTGCAAATGCAGTTGTCCTTCCCTTACTGCACCTCCCTTTGCGGGAAGCACTTGCTCGGGCTCTCTCTCGGTTACCAAAACCAGAGAGAACGACAACTTTACAGAGCAATCAACTTGCACTGAGTTGTACTCTGAGAAGCCCCCAATACCCCTATATATATAGGTGGGTCATGGGACAGGGTTCTCTGTGCCCGGCAATACGAGACTAAAGCAGGAGTAGAAGGGTTTGGGATTTTCCACAAAAAGCAACCATCTCGCAACCTGAACCGATCGGTTCACCACTGAACCGATCGTTTGGGACCCTTGAACCGATCAGTTCACCACTGAACCGATCGTTTGGGACCCTTGAACCGATCGGTTCACTCATGAACCGGTCGGTTGGGGTTCCAGGTTGGTTCCCGATTGACTTTCCTTGTTTCTTTCCCAATTGGTATCGAATACCAATATTATTCCCAATCGAATTGGGCAATTGAAATGAAAGGAAAATTCTCACCAATCCTACTTTCCCAAGTTTCTCTATTACACCAGTTGAACCGATCGGTTCAACACTTGAACCGGTCATTTCACTCTGTGCTTGAGCCGATCGGTTCAACAATTGAGCCGACCGGTTCAGCAACCTCAGCCGACCGGTTCATCACATGAACCAATCGATTGGGAGTGCAGATTGTGCAGAATCAGTCAAATGCGATTTCAATCAATCCGATACTCCAATCAATGCGTTCAACACTTTGAACATTATGATATTGAGCTATAGATTAATTGAGTGTTTAATTGAACTACTAAACTCCTTTAGTAATCAATCTAAACATTGCTTGTGGACAAAACTCCTCTTCCAGGTTAAATCCTATGTGTGTGACCCGGCAGGTCCATTTCACGTTGGCAGTGAAAGTCCATAACTCTTATGACTTCACAAGCAAAGAGTGGTGCCTAGTCACACATCATTGCTATCCAAGTGAAAGTAGAAAGTTGGAGAACAACTTTCATCCTACAATCTGTGATTGGTGTTACAGTGAATGTATAATTCCTTTGTCACTGATATCCAGAATGAACTCAAGGCATGGAACAGTCATCCTGTCAATGTTTATTCATTTCCTTGATCTCAGAGTAGACCGAGTGAGATGTGTATGACATCAATATCACATATTGATTCACACGTGCATCCGCATGCCTTTCTCAATCCTACTCATCAAGTGGCCAAGGATATCAAACTCCCTTAGGAGGGACAAATCCCATATCTATCACTCACCCCTCAAAAGCCCCATGTGTCAAAGCCACCCAATCATCACCTTTATAACAACCCATGTTTCAGGATTGCGTTTGATGATGTCAAAGTGTACCCAACGACATGTGTTGAGTGTAGTGATTTCAGGTCTAAGAATCACACTCACCACCATCACTGTGAGAGCTGACTGTGACTACCATGTCATGGTTCCATGTGTCACTCTCACGGTGGGTCTGTCCGGTACCTTGTTCTCTAAAAAGTACCTATGTGCTTGGTTTGATATCACTATATCATGACTAATGAGATTATGTCATCAACCAACACACAATCTAGTCTTCAGTGTTATTGATGTCTATGGCTATTTCCACAATAACAACCGACTAGGGACTAAATAAGAATGTATACTCTTAACATCCATATGATCTCGTCGTTTAGGTCATGAACCTAAAAGCATATGTCATTGAGTAAGACAATCTTTAGACATCTATCATGTTACACCATCATCTCAGAAATAGTTTAAACATATAGATTGGAAATTGCCTTTATTATTATTCAAATCATTTACAAAGTATCCCATTACAATCACCATATGACTTGCTCTATGGGCATACATACCAACAAACTCCCACTTGCACTTAGAGCCAGTCACCAAGGAAACACAGTCCTTGTGACCTAGCATGACCATCATGCTTCTGCTGAGAAAGGGCCTTAGTTAGTGGATCAGCTATGTTGTCTTCAGTTGGTACTTTGCAAATATTCACATCTCCTCGCTGTACGATCTCTTGTATGAGATGTAAGCGCCGCAGTATGTGCTTGGATTGCTGATGTGATCTGGGTTCCTTAGCTTGTGCAAGAGCTCCATTATTGTCACAATAAAGCTCAATTGCATCACAGCTACTGGGAACTACACCAAGTTCATAAATGAACTTTGTGATCCACACAACCTCCTTTGCTGCATGCGAAGCAGCAATATACTCGGCCTCTGTAGTAGAATCGGCAACTATTTCTTGCTTGGAACTCTTCCAGCTCACAACTCCATTATTAAGGCAAAACACAAATCCTAACTGCGATCTGTAATCATCTTTATCAGTTTGTAAGCTTGCATCGGTGTAACCCTTTACAACCAGCTCTTCCTCGCCGCCGTACACAAGAAACTGATCCTTAGTCCTTCGCAAGTACTTGAGGATGTTCTTCACGGCTGTCCAGTGAGCATCCCTGGGATCTGACTGGTACCTGCTCGTCATGCTGAGAGCATACGAGACATCTGGGCGTGTGCACAACATAGCGTACATGATGGATCCGATGGCTGATGCATATGGGATCCCATTCATACGCTCCCTCTCTTCACAAGATTGGGGACATTGAGCTCTAGAGACGGTAACTCCATGCAGCATAGGGACATTGCCTCTCTTTGAGTTCTCAATGCTGAACCGCTTCAGCACCTTGTCAATGTACGTGCTCTGACTTAGTCCAAGAAGCCTTCTAGATCTATCTCTATAGATCTTAATTCCTAGAATATAGGATGCTTCTCCTAAGTCCTTCATTGAGAAAGTTTTCCCAAGCCAAGTCTTTACCTTCTCTAAGGCTAAGACATCATTCCCCATCAAAAGTATGTCATCTACATACAATATGAGGAATGTGGTCGAGCTCCCACTAACCTTCTTGTACACACAAGGTTCATCTTCATTTTGAATAAATCCAAACACTTTGACTTCTTCATCAAATCGAAGATTCCAACTCTGAGATGCTTGCTTCAATCCATAGATTGACCTTTGCAGTTTACAGACTTTATTGGCATTCTTTGGATCTACAAAACCTTCAGGCTGTGTCATATACACATCCTCATGAATATTCCCGTTAAGGAATGCGGTTTTAACATCCATCTGCCAAATCTCATAGTCATAGTAAGCTGCAATAGCAAGCATGATCCTGATGGACTTTATCATGGCAACTGGAGAAAAGGTTTCGTCATAGTCAACACCTTGAATTTGTCGAAATCCCTTTGCAACCAATCTGCCTTTATAAGTTTGCACATTGCCATCCATGTCGGTCTTTTTCTTGAAGACCCACTTGCACCCTATGGTTTTACCCCTTCGGGTGGTTCCACCAAAGTCCATACTTTGTTGGAGTACATGGATTCCATCTCGGATCTCATGGCTTCAAGCCATTTCTCAGAATCTAGTCCCTCCATAGCCTCTACGTAGGTAGTTGGATCATCATCTATGATCAACTGTCCACCTTCCTGAGTTACAAGGTATCCAAACCTCTCAGGTTCAAGGCGAGTCCTACTAGACCTACGAGGTCCTTGTGTCACTTGAGGAGAATGAGATTCCACAACACCTGGTGAATCTACATTTTCCTCTTGTACATCTATCGGTTCAATGTTTTCTTGTTGGGCTTGAACCTTTTCAAGCTCTATATTCCTCCCACTACTTCCTTTGGAAATAAATTCCTTCTCTAGGAACACAGCTGTCCTGGCAACAAACACTTTGTTGTCAGTAGGGTGGTATAAGTAATATCCCCTCGTTTCCTTGGGGTATCCTACAAAATAACATTTATCGGATTTGGGTCCAAGCTTATCAGGAAACGTTTTCTTGACGTAAGCTTCACAACCCCAAATCTTCAGAAAAGACAAATCGGGACGCTTCCCGTACCATATCTCATATGGTGTCTTTTGAACCGATTTAGATGGTACACGGTTAAGCATAAACGCGGCGGTTTCAAGAGCATGACCCCAGAAAGAAATTGGAAGATCAGCAAAACTCATCATTGATCGCACCATATCTAACAATGTGAGATTCCTTCTTTCAGACACACCATTATGCTGTGGTGTTCCAGGCGGAGTCCATTGTGATACAATACCACGGGCTCGCAGAAGGTCCTCAAACTCCTGGCTCAAGTATTCTCCACCTCGATCGGAATGAAGTGCCTTAATACTCTTTCCAAGCTGGTTATGTACTTCATTCATGAAATCCTTGAACCTTTCAAGGGTTTCTGACTTATGTTTCATCAGGTACACATAGCCATACCTATTGAAATCATCAGTGAAGGTAATGAAGTACTGACACCCATTTCTGGCATTAGTTCTAAAAGGCCCACATACATCAGTATGCATGAGTCCTAATAGATCACTAGCTCTCTCACCTTTACCTAAAAAGGGAGTCTTGGTCATCTTGCCCAACAAACAAGATTCACTTGTCTCTATTGATTCATAATCAAAAGAGTCTAGATAACCATCTATATGGAGTCTAGAAATGCGCTTCTCATTTATGTGCCCTAGACGACAATGCCAGAGATATGTTTTGTTTGAGTCATTGAGTTTTTGCTTTTTGGTGTTTACGTTGTATACACTTGTCTCCAAGTCTATCAAGTATAGACCATAAGACATAGGGGCACTGCCATAAAAGATCCCATCTTTAGAAATGGAACACTTTCCATTCTTGATAAGAAATTCAAATCCATCTTTGTCCAAATAAGAGACGGAAATGATATTCCTATTTATGGCTGGTACATAATAGCAGTTCTTCAACTCTATTATTAGCCCACTAGGTAGAGTTAACTCATAGGTTCCTACGGCACTGGCGGCAACTCTTGCCCCATTAGCAACACGTAGTTCAACCTCGCCTTTCCCCAAAGGCCTACTTCTCTTAAGATCCTTCACATTTGAACAAATGTGAGATCCGCATCCAGTATCAAGTACCCATGAAAAAGAAGTAGTAAAGTTAATCTCTATTACGTATACACCAGAAGTAGAGATCTCTATCTCTAACTTCTTCTTCCATTGTTCCTTCCATCCTCTCCATGTAGAAGAAATTGGTTTGACGAGAGAACTCTTCTCTCCCTTACCTACTTTCTTCTTCACCAACGCATTAAGCGTACATAGAGTGGATTCTAAGGCTCCTGGTATATCTGGATTGTGCAGAACACTTCTTACAGTCCTCAACCAGTTATGTAATTTATTCTCAATTAATTTGCCCATTTTAAAAGATGATTCTTTTGCCATTCTACAAGAGAAAATTTGCATTTGTCAAAACCTTTTGATTTGATTTGAATAAAATTTGATGATAGTTAATTAGGCCTTTAATTAATTACCGCTCCCACTATTTTGACTCAAAATGATAGCCCTCACCATCAATTCAGAAGATTGCAGCGTACAATCTTCTAGTGGGTCAAGATCTTGAAATCCTCTGAGTCATGGACCAGCTAGGGCTGTCACCCACAACTCAGATCTCTCAGGTAGGCAACTCTTGCCAATTGCATCATATGCAACTCTTGAAAGATGTCATATGCAACTCCTTGCAATGATCATCTCCATGCCTCAAGGTGCTAGATCCTATCTAGGTCACCTTGTTAAGTCCGACCCAAAGCCAACACGATGAACATGCACCCTGCTAGGGCAGACCCACACATTCATCCTTCACGCTTCCACGAGATAGACGGTGCACCACGCTAGGGCGTGCCCACACTTGGTCGATCAAGCTTTTCACGTGTGTCGCATTTGGAAGGCATCTAAAACTTAATATTTAATGAGGGATTTGCTTTTTATATACATATACATATCCAATCACCACAATATATAGTACGTATCATATACATGCTATATCCCACACAAAACATGCATAAACGATAAAAAGCAATGATCATGGCCATCCTATTTGTGATTCCTCGAGCCAAGAGGAATCACGGTCATCTAGGTCTACATCACATGCAACCTGTACAACATGAAATCTGTGCCTGCCTTTATGGGTTTGATCAGCTCATCTCCATGACTGATCGACTCGCCATCAGGTTGGTTGTTCGGGTGCCACCAGCCGATCGACTGGCGCCTCTAGCCGATCAGTTCACCGGTCATCGTGCATCTCCTCAGGTCGCCACCCGCTCATCTGGTTCCTCGAACCGGCCTTCTGGATCACCAACCGATCGGTTCACTCCTTGAACCGATCGTCTTCAGGTTGTCCGCCGTTCTTTGACATAACAGGAAATAAAATCTATCCTATTTACAATTGAATTGAGAAACCCCGAGTTACATTCGGGGGGAGCAAAGGTAGGAAAAGAATTCTCGAATTATTTCGAGTTACATCAGAAATATGAGAAAGGGAATCGGTGCGCAGACCGAGATGCAAGCAACCACACAAACAACCACACACAGATATAGGGGTTTATAGGCCATAATCATGCTACACATCCACCACAAAACTCATTTAAGGGCGACGCGTATCGAGTGCATTAATATTACATATCATATATGTATATTAGGGATTTGTGGATTGGACATGTATAAAGCTGATATTATTCGCATCGCATGCAATAAATAAAGGTGACAAACCAAAATCGATCATATCGATAATCCTAAAATATAGAGCGGTTGACGTGGCTCTGATACCACTGTTGGGTTTTAGAGGAGGCAGAGAAGCAGCGGAAACAAAAAATTTTCTCCCCAAACCCGGAACAAAAGGAATCACGTCAACATCTATATAATAGGAAAGACGGTTTGAGAATCATACCTTGTCCCGAGGCTTGCTCGGCGACAATACCACGCGCCTTACGCGGTCTTCACCTCCGGTCTTGGACGGTGTCTGTGCAGCTCCTGGTCGCACCGGGACTGAAGACTCCTCCTCCTACCGGACTGTCAGATGACAGTTGTCCTCCTGAGTGGCAGTGACCTCCCGCCTCTGAAGTAGTCCACACGGACCACCCGGAACTCCACTATCCTTGTCCCACAAGGAAGTGGAAGGAGTCACACCCTCCTATTGACGTACTAGTCACCAACACACTCTCCTGCTGTCAATTGCAACTGCAGTTGTCCTTCCCTTACTATACCTCCCTTTGCGGGAAGCACTTGCTCGGGCTCTCTCTCGGTTACCAAAACCAGAGAGAACGACAACTTTACAGAGCAATCAACTTACACTGAGTTGTACTCTGAGAAGCCCCCAATACCCCTATATATATAGGCGGGTCATGGGATAGGGTTCTCTGTGCCCAGCAATACGGGACTAAAGCAGGAGTAGAAGGGTTCGGGATTTTCCACAAAAAGCAACCATCTCGCAACCTGAACCGATCGGTTCACCACTGAACCGATCGTTTGGGACCCTTGAACCGATCAGTTCACTCATGAACCGGTCGGTTGGGGTTCCAGGTTGGTTCCCGATTGACTTTCCTTGTTTCTTTCCCAATTGGTATCGAATACCAATATTATTCCCAATCGAATTGGGCAATTGAAACGAAAGGAAAATTATCACCAATCCTACTTTCCCAAGTTGCTCTATTGCACCAGTTGAACCGATCGGTTCAACACTTGAACCGGTCATTTCACTCTGTGCTTGAGCCGATCGGTTCAACAATTGAGCCGACCGGTTCAGCAACCTCAGCCGACCGGTTCATCACATGAACCGATCGGTTGGGAGTGCAGATTGTGCAGAATCAGTCAAATGCGATTTCAATCAATCCGATACTCCAATCAATGCGTTCAACACTTTGAACATTATGATATTGAGCTATCGATTAATTGAGTGTTTAATTGAACTACTAAACTCCTTTAGTAATCAATCTAAACATTGCTTGTGGACAAAACTCCTCTTCCAGGTTAAATCCTATGTGTGTGACCCTGCAGGTCCATTTCACGTTGGCAGTGAAAGTCCATAACTCTTATGACTTCACAAGCAAAGAGTGGTGCCTAGTCACACATCATTGCTATCCAAGTGAAAGTAGAAAGTTGGAGAACAACTTTCATCCTACAATCTGTGATTTGTGTTACAGTGAATGTATAATTCCTTTGTCACTGATATCCAGAATGAACTCGAGGCATGGAACAGTCATCCTTTCAATGTTCATTCATTTCCTTGATCTCAGAGTAGACCGAGTGAGATGTGTATGACATCAATATCACATATTGATTCACACGTGCATGCACATTCCTTTCTCAATCCTACTCATCAAGTGGCCAAGGATATCAAACTCCCTTAGGAGGGACAAATCCCATATCTATCACTCACCCCTCAAAAGCCCCATGTGTCAAAGCCACCCAATCATCACCTTTATAACAACCCATGTTTCAGGATTGCGTTTGATGATGTCAAAGTGTACCCAACGACATGTGTTGAGTGTAGTGATTTCAGGTCTAAGAATCACACTCACCACCATCACTGTGAGAGCTGACTGTGACTACCATGTCATGGTTCCATGTGTCACTCTCACGGTGGGTCTGTCCGGTACCTTGTTCTCTAAAAAGTACCTATGTGCTTGGTTTGATATCACTATATCATGACTAATGAGATTCTGTCATCAACCAACACACAATCTAGTCTTCAGTGTTATTGATGTCTATGGCTATTTCCATAATAACAACCGACTAGGGACTAAACAAGAATGTATACTCTTAACATCCATATGATCTCATCGTTTAGGTCATGAACCTAAAAGCATATGTCATTGAGTAAGACAATCTTTAGACATCTATCATGTTACACCATCATCTCAGAAATAGTTTAAACATATAGATTGGAAATTGCCTTTATTATTATTTAAATCATTTACAAAGTATCCCATTACAATCATCATATGACTTGCTCTATGGGCATACATACCAACACTAATAACAACTATGAAGACCCCCTCCTCATGTTATCCACCAAAAGGGTGGACTGAGAGGGCAAGAACCATCATCTATATATCCAGGATGCAAATTTAAGAAATAATCAACTATAAGCAATGATTTTGAATCATAAGATTATTTGATAATAAAAGTAAGATAAATGTTCTTCAAAGGAGTTACATAATTTTTCAAAGAGAAAATACCACATGAGATGGAATATTAAAACTAACTATCAATATAATCCTCCTAGTGGTTTTTTTTAATGATCTTCAATATCTTCAATCCTTAAGTGAGTTAGCTTACACAAAATGTCAACAAATAAAAATGTGGTCATGATATTTACATTGTGTGTATTATAGATCCAAATAAAATTGTTTATATATATGAACAACAACATACAATACAGATCAAACAGTTAATTGCACATATCAAACTTGTATCTTCAGTTCATTTTTCTAACCCATATTTGTCATGCCATCTTAGGTGTACTCATTCCTCTGCTCATAGATGGATTCACATGAATTACCTTTATAAAGTTTGATATTGGTTAAAAATATCATGGTAATTATGTGTGATACAAATATGGCATTATAATTTTAGTGAAACTAAAATAAACATCCAAGAAGTTTATGCACATGATCAAACATTTAGAAAACATATGGAAATCATTAGTAGTCAATATGAGAGATGTTTCATAAATTAACTATGTAACTTTCAGATAAGATAACATGTAATAATAACAAAATAAATTCAAGGTGTTTGCAATCCATACAACACATAATCCAAAAAATATAAGAATATTACATAACACTAAGGTGTCACCATTGTATTCACATGATCTGAATCAAGGATTAGTCTTGATCCCACAATCTCGGTATAGGGTTGTATTAGGATTAGTTTTGTAGACCTGAGTTTTTTAGGTTAATGGTTTGATAAATTAGAAACCCTAGATGAACTTCAATAATAACCTAGTCATAGAAACATCTCAAGGTTTCATTACCATTCAATAAGATCATATCATATCCCAAGTAAAAAAAATTGAATAATTTCATCATCTTATTGTAAAACAAGGGTTTGCACATAGCCATCACCTTTGATTCATCATTAAAACATACTTTTTGAACTATAAGCATGATTAGTCTTGGCTATGATTTTATTCAGATTCTACATGATTTTTTTGATGAATTTCATATATATATATATATATATATATATATATATATATAGGGCTCATCTTTAATACTCGCGTGGGTAGGTACCCACACACACTTCCTGATATTTTTTTTATTTTTTTCACAATTGTAGAGGAGCATTTTATCTAGCTCCCCAAAAAATTTGATCAAAAAATAATATCATTTCCCCCCCCCTAAAATAAAAAACCCGTCCATATATTTACTGACTGTATATTTTCTGCGCAGTTACACTTTTTCTCTCAGAGTTACTCTATATATCAATACAGTTACTCTTTTGATTCAGAAGAGTTACTCCAGTGTACCATATAGTTACTCTTTTAACCCCGAGTTACTCCAGCGGGTAGCAAAAATCTGGCTACCCACGCAGATAATGAATGAATAGCCATATATATATATATATATATATATATATATATATATATATATATATATGTACACTATATTCCATCCTTCTATTTATTTAAGAGATTTATTTCACAAGAAGAATGTATTGGCCAAAGGGAATTGTAACTAATTGTGTCTTGACTCTGAGTTAGGGGGAGAGACCAAATTTTCTTTGCACTTTGAACAAAAAATGTCATGTGCTCAAGGGCATGCTCATAAATGTGTTATGGTCTCTTCCTCCTAGAAGGGAAGCTTGAACCCTCCATGGGCGAGTCAACTACATGGTTGACTCCCTATCTTGGGCTTTGGAGGTCGAAGAACAGGTTCACACGCCTCTATATCCCTTACTAGACTTAGGAAGGATCTCGGTATATGGTGTTGTGGCTTGAGTTAGGAGGATCATGGTTGAGAAGAACCACACTAAAAAAACTAAGAAAATGAGATTGGGATTTGCAGTTTACCATATTTAGGAAAGGTTGTCGTCATGGTAAGGTTTTCTAGATCTTCATGGATCTCCGACCAAGCTTTTAATGATCTGAGGCCGTCAAAAACCATTCCATGACCTCAAGCTTTACTTCCATGTCCCGCTAAGTTCAGGAAGTGGTCTGATGATTCTCACAACCACTGCAACAAGTCAGCTGTGTTGTGAGGGTTGTATGAAGAGTTTCAAGTGCCTTATTGTTGGTATATATGCCCATAGAGCCATCCTGAGTGATTGCATGTAGTCAGATATTATTTAATCAATTAATATGATTATTTGGGTAATTAATTAATTCCAGAATATTCTAATTAATCCATGAGCATTTTCTATTTACCGATGGGTTTAGGAAACCCTACTTCATTTCGTCTCCTATTTAAAGGGGCTTGACGGCTGATATCTTTACAAGATATTGAGAGATGCTTTTCAATTTATGGTCACATGTATAAACCCTAGCCGTCACCATCCTTAGGAGAGAAAGGAGAGCACCGCGACACTAGCACATCATCACACAAAGACTACTCCTTCATGTTGGCTTAGGAAACACGATGTGGAGTTGCAGTCCATCCATGTGAATGAAGTAGAGACCCAGACGCTGAGGCGTCTACATTTGGAGGACGTCAACGACCGTCCATATGCACTACAAGCAACATACATCACCGTACAAAAGGAGCACTGTCAGATCTTCCCATGACACGTTCAAATGATGGGAGAGAAGTATTGTCCATGTAAGCCAGGAGCATTGCACACCATCGTGCAGTGGGACATCACTGAGCTTGCTCTGTGACAAGATATATCTCACAAACGCTCTTTTTAAATACACTATTGTCGACCAGATCCTATTGTGGATTGTGTGGAAATATATTTTATTTTGTTGCTTCCTCCGCACATGTTTCCTTCAACAAAAACCCAACATTGTTATCAGAGCAATGTCAATATACGGCGTATTTGGATTAGTTTCGATATGATCAAATCGTTGTATACTATTTTTTGTGGTTGCATATGATGCACGACGAGATCCCCACATAGGGACGTTGCCCCTGTGTACCCCACATAGTCTGCGTGAGAGTCGAAAATTTATTTAATGGGAAATATCCCACATTAAAAGGACTGCAATTTTAATATGTATATATGTATATGTAGATATACATATAATATCATACACATCACCTTTAAAATCCATTTTATGTGGTGAATGCATGTACGATTATGTCCTAGAATATGCTTTTGTGAATGAATGTGGTTGTGAATGTTGTGGATATGTTTGTTTTTAAATGCTATGAATGTATAATGGTTGTAAGTGGATCCTTTGTATGAAGTATTCAGCTTGCATGCTGAGCCTCATCTCTTATTTCAAAGTGTACTTAATTCTTTCTCTTTATATTTGTACTCATATGATATAATAGGGATAGGATTAGTTTTAGTCTTTGTAATGTAAGGAGGCCACTTGAAGATCCAACTCTATGGAGAAGCAACCTGAAGATCCAATTCCAAGAAGCGACCAGAAGATCCAAATCCAAGGAGCATCCATAGAGAAGCAACTTGAAGTTCCAACCTCATGGAGCATCCATGAGGTTGTTAAATGTAATGTTGATCATTATAGGTTGATTCACGGGTGTTGTTGCATGAGATGCATAAGACCTTAGGTGGACCGTAACCCTTTTTGGCTCCAAAGGATTATAATAGTATGACCATAACTGATATTTTTGTGTTTGTGATTGTATGCATATCATTACTGGTTGTGGATATAGTAGTATATGATACGTACTATAAGTATGTGATATTTGGATATGTATATGTATTAATAAAACCCCTCAATTAACAATATTAAGTTTTAGTTCCCTTCCATACAGCAACACATATGAAAAGCTTGATCGACTATGTGTGGACATGCCTCCGTGTGGTATACTATATATCTCGTGGAAGTGTGATAGTGGGTGTGTGGGTTTGCCTCCGCAGGGTGCCCACTCATCGTGCTGGATTATGGGTTGGACTTAACTAGGGAACCTTGATAGAATCAAGTACTTAGAGGCACAAAGATGCATCATGGCAAGGAGTTGTGCATGATCATCTATCCAAGAGTTGCATATTATGCAATTGGAAAAAGTTGCCTACCTTAGTATTTGGTCTTTGACGCCGACGTTGGCTGGGAATTGATCCAATTATTTTGGATCTTGGCTCACTAGAAGGTTGTACACTGCAATCTTCCGAGTTAATAGTGATGGCTATCAATTTGAATAAAAGAGTGGGAGTGTAATTAATTAAAGTCTTAATTAGTCTCGTTTATCAAATCTTTACAAGTCAAAATGTTTTGAACTAAATGCAAACTTTTTCTTTTGTAGCAATCAAATGACAAACAACACTCACACATTCCCCTTGTGATCGGTCCTTGAGAAGGACAAACTTATCAGAATCAATTTCAAAACTGGTTTAGGACGTTGAGAATTGTTCTCACATAGGAGCGTAAGCTCTATGTCCTTGAAACACCAGAGCCAGTGGAACCCGCCTAAAATATGCCCAAGGATAAAAAGGATGCTTACAAGAAGCACCTTGATGATGTCGTAGATGTCAAGTGCATGATGTTGTGCTAAATAAACTATGATTTGCAAGAGCAGCATGAGAGCATGAATGTCATGGAGATGGTAACACATCTCAAGAATGTATCAGCATCACACAAGACAGAAGAAATATGATGTCTCTAAGGCTTTGTTCATAATCAAGATGAATGAGGGAGACTCAGTTGGTACCCACATACTCACTCTGATTGGGTATGTGGAAAGTCTATCGAATCTGGGATTTCCCCTAGGTTAAGAGTTGACCACTGACGTGATTCTACAATCATTGCTTGAATCATATAGTCATTTTTTCCTGAACTACAACATGAACAATCTTGACAATCCGTTGTCAAAATTGTTGGGTATGTTGAAGACAGTTGAAGCACACATGAAGAAAGACAAGACCAAGTCTTTGATGATGATCAACAGGACAAAGGAAAAGTCAAAAGGCAAAGGCAAGGCTAAGAAAGGTTCTAAAGCCGATCATAAGCCAAAGTCACCCGCGCTCAAAGCAAAAATGGGATCTCCAAAGAAGGCAGTTGCCACCATTATCACCAGGCCGGACATTGGAAAAGAAATTTTCCTATCTACCTAGATGAACTGAGGAAGAAGAAGCAGGGGATAGAGATCTCCACTTCAAGTATATATGTTATTGAGATAAAATTAAATACTTCTTCATCATGGGTACTGGATATCAGATGTGGATCTCACATATGTTCAAATATATAAGATCTAATAAGAAGTAGACCTTTATGAAAGGGTCAAGTCAAGCTACGGGTTGCAAATCGAGCAAAAGTTGTTGTCACTGTAGTTGGAGTTATTAGTTTATATTTTCCTACGGGACTTGTAATATAATTAGATAATTTCTATTATGTACCTTCCATTAATAGAAATATTATGTATATATCTTGTATGGACAAGAGTGGATTTGAATTTCACATTAAGAGTGGAATGATTTCTATTTCTAAATATGAGATCTTTTATGGCAATGCCCCTATGTCTTATGGTATCTACTTGTTAGAACTTGAGACTAACATATACAACGTAAATACGAAAAGGCTAAAACTTGACAACTCAAACAAACATACTTATGGCATTGTTGTCTTTGGCACATAAACGAGAAGCGCATGTCTAGACTCCATAAGGATGGTTATCTAAACTCTTTTGATTTTGAATCATTAGAGACATGTGAGGATTGTTTATTAGGCAAGATGACCAAGAATCCTTTCACTGGATACAATGAGAGAGCATATGATCTGCTAGGGCTCTTACATACTGATGTATGTAGACCTTTTAGATAAAATTCTAGAGGAGGCTATCAATACTTCATTACTTTCACTGATGACCTCAGTAGGTATGACTATGTATATCTTATGAAACATAAGTCAGAACATCTTGAAATGCTTAAGACTTTTATGAATGAAGTAGAGAAGCAACTTGGTAAGAGTATTAAAGCACTCCATTCAGATCGAGGTGGCGAATACTTAAACCAAGAGTTTGAGGACCTTCTAAGAGAACATGGTATTGTATCACAATGGACTCCACCTAGTACACCACAACATAATGGTGTGTCAGAAAGAAGGAATTGTATATTATTAGACATGGTACGATCAATGATGAGTTCATCCGAACTTCTAATATCATTATGGGGATATTCTCTTGAAACCGCAATGTTCACACTTAACCATGTACCTTTCAAATTGATTCAAAAGACACCATATGATATATCGAATGGGAATCGTCCCAATTTGTCTATGTTAAAGATTTGGGGATGTGAAGCTTATTTTAGGAAACAATTTCCTAAAAAGCTTGGACCCAAATATGAAAAATGCTATTTTGTTCGATACCCCAAGGAAACTCGGGGATACTACTTCTACACACCAACTGACAACAAAGTGTTTGTTGCTAGGACTACTATATTTCTTGAAAAGGAATTTATTTCTAAAGGAATTAGTGGGAGGAATGTAGAGCTCAAAGAAGTTCAAGATCAACAAGAAAGTAGAGAATCTAAGGAGGTACATAAGGAACATGAAGACTCACAAACTGTTGTGGAATTTGAAGTTCCAAATGTAACACAGGAACCTCATAGATCTAGTAGGAAACGACTTGAGCCTGAGAGATTTGGATTTCTTGTGACTCAAAATAGTGACAAATTGGGCATAGCAGATGAGCCAACTTCCTATCTAGAAGCTACTAAGGGGCCAGAATCTGAGAAATGGCTCAAAGCCATGAGATCTGAGATGGAATCCACGTACACCAAAAAGGTATGGACCTTGGTGGATCCACCCGAAGGGGTAAAACCCATAGGGTGCAAGTGGGTCTTCAAGAAGAAGACTGACATGGATGGAAATTATAACATACTAGAAATAGAACCCTATCCTGGTAGTTTTACCCTTTTGTCTTAGCCAAACAAGAATAAGCTAATACATGTAATTAAGGGAATACAAAATACTTTGTGCTTAATAATAACTCATTTAGGTGATAATAAAAAATTAAAGAACTTAGTTGGATAAATACCTCCTCATATAATCTTAATATAGGGTTGAAGTATAATTTGTCACTAAGTAATAGAAATCATAAAATATTTCGTCTTAGAACTTTCTAGCACTTTCTAGGAGAAATAAGAGAAAATCCGAATTTTATATAAAGGAGAAGATAAATGCAAAATTAAAGGTAATATGGGAATTTATGGGTAAAGAAGATAGTTATAAAGATAATGTACCAAAATTTATAATTGGAAACCCATCAGGATAATTTGACACTAAAATTCATTTTCTTGACCAAAAAGTAACTTAAGTACCAAGTATCATTTAATTTGGAAGATAATTGTATATATTAATGTCCTTATAGGAATTAGGCCAATAAAGTGAAATAAAATAGTTAATGCCCTCAAATTGGAAAACTAACTCCAAATTCGTGATCTAAACATAAAAATTAGCCTTTGGGCAAGTTTGCAACTAATTTGGATAATGTTTGATTATTAGGTAATTTTAGGAGTGAGAAAATGCCTAAAAGGTGTAATTAATAATTAGATGCAAATCATGACACCAAAAGTTGGAAATAAAAGCAAATTCGTATCCAACACATTAATTATGACTTGTGTGTCAAGTTTCATAAATTTTGGATAATCCTAAAGCCATAAATGAAGAAAGAAAGAGAAAATGATATTTGATTTATTTAGCCCATTAAAGGTTTCCAAAAGGCAAAACTAATTGGATATTTGGAATCTACATGCTTAATTTAACATATGTGCAAATTTTGGTTTAATTTGGATATTTCTAGAACCCCTAAATTAGGAAAGAGAATATACATAAATTAATTGAATTTCACTTTGATTGATTTTCTGATTTTCCTATCTTGGGGTTGTCACGCGGTTTATTGATTTCGGATTTCATCGTGGCCCTTGGATGAGAATCTGACAGAGATGGAGTCATCTCCTACCTCTGTTAGGACTCTCTCACGCAGCTACAGTAACGCGGGTTTCCTCCGCATTTTTCTCTTCGGTCTTTCCTTCTCAACGATTTCCGATTTCCATTTTATCATCAGTGTTCCTTTCCGGTTTTGTTGATCCCCACTTTGTGTGGGACTCCCTCTCCCAATCGTTGGGTCGACTAGAGATTTCCTTTCTTCTCTCTGTTTTTTGGTTTTGTTCATTCCTCGTTGAACCAGATATCTGTCCTTATATATACGACTTCCTCTACGATCCTAGGACCTCCAGAAACCCCGTGCCCTAATCCTATTGATCTGGTTTGCCCCGCATCCATCTTCCCCTACTCAACCTGCCTCTCTCGACGGCGGCGACCTTGGCTGTGGGTTCTGGTGCGCGGAGGTGCTCCTCCTCGGTGTGGTTCGGATCACGGAAGCATAGGGAAACTTTCTGGCTTTCCGGTTCAAGCTATTGGGAGGTAACGACGTTTCGCCCCTTTTCTCGCTCTCTCTGATCATTTTGCAATTCTCCGTTAATGGGGGTCTTCGTGGCGAGTGCCCTTGTTTTCTCACTTCGGTTTTGCTCGACGGATCTCTTCCCGCGATTGCTTTGGCCTCCGATGGACTCCCTGGCTCTGCCCAAGTTACTCAGTTTCTTTTGTTTTGGGCGGAGGTGCTAGTTTGAGCTATAGCTGACCGTTTTGGGTGTGTCTGGGCTCGTTGGGACCGTCGTCCTCTCGGGAACATAGTTACTTTAGAAATCTTCGCCTAGTTTGTGCTAGATCTCAGTCTGGAGTTTGGAGTTCTCCTCCCTATTCCATGGCTTCGAGAGTTCGTCGCAGGGAACAAGCCCCAGTGTGGATTACCCGCTTTGCCCTCATCTGTCGTTTTGTTTTAGTTTTTCGACCGAAGGGTAATTTGGTCATTTTCACGCACTCCCCTTTCCTTTGTTTAGTGCCTGGTTCCGCTGACTTGGCTTGAGTGGTCCACTGACATGGGTGGCCCTGATTGGCCTGCCCAGGTCCGCGTGGACCTTCTCTGCCATTTATCTGCAATTGGTTTATTTGTAATTATCTGATTGGCCAGTTGTTAAAAATTGATAACTAATTATCGGATGATCATGAAATTATGGAAAAATATTCGTTGGACTCAGAAAAATAAGATCTAACTAATGGTATCGGTTTTGTCATCTGATCTAATATTTTTAAAAGGGTGATTTTATGGATCTAATTAAATAAGTTAAAAACTTGAATAATTCATAACTAATAATCTATAAGTCAGAAAAATATAATAAAATATGTTTTAGACTCATAATAACATAACCTAAAATATGAAATAGTTTTCATAACCTAATTCACACATTTATAAAAAGGTAGTTTTTAGGGTTTGGTTTATATATATGAAATTGACATAAAATCGGTATATGTGTTTATTAGGCTCTTTGGTGACCTAGTTTTGGATCCAGAAGTGCTTTAGACCTGTTGGACTTTTAATTTGAGGTATGTTGTATCCTCTATTACTTCACATTGAGCAATTCACCTATCTTATCTTTCTTTTGACTTTTGCCTACTTATATGTCTATTTTCTTGATATCATGGTTCGTGTGAACTATCTTGTTTTGGACTTGGATATTTTTTATTGATATCATATCTTGTGCCTTTGTACATGTTGATCTCTTATATTGTTATGTGCCACATTTGAAGTGGATTTGCTTATATGTTTGAGTTGTCCATTGTGTGATGGCAACCTTGATAATTCTGACTATACTTTTACTTGCTTCTATATTTACATGCAATGTGATTCAGTAGCACTAGAATAATGTAAATTACTTTGGTTTTTGGGTGTGTGCCCATTTTGTTTATGGGATGGTGGTGGTGGTGCCCCATACCCAAGTTTCAAGGATGTGAAGCCTTGGCTCAACTTTTATATATATTGGGAGTTTGACGGTGAGTCATTCTCTATCAGGTTTTCAAGGATGTGAAGCCTTGGCCGCCTTAGTGTTTATATTTTTCTAGGACTATGTTTATCTCACATGCATGCAGGTTTGATGATTGGTTGTGGGGTGTGTGCCCTACTACCTATCTATGTGCTTTTGTTGCACAAAATTTTATTGTTTATGGCAAGTATCCTCTTTTATCTCTTTTGTTATGATCTTATTCTTTTATGCCCATGTGGGTAGTCCTTATCTCTTGTATGGGAAGCATTTTACATTTGTAGTCCTTATTTCTTAAATTGCTCAAAGTTTCTTTTAGTATACACATACCATCTTTTTGCTGATTGTTTCCTTTTGTTGGGGTATGCTTCCAACCCCAGGATAGATTGTGGAGAGTGAACTTCAACATCAACCCCGTAGCTGATCTTTGGGAGGCTTGAAGAGGTGGTTAGATGACCCTCAGCTTAGTCCTTGGCGTTATGTTTAGTTTTCCTTTAGAACACCTTTTATGGTGATGTGTTGTATAAAGCTTTGTAAATTGTTAGATAATATTTCTTTTCCGCTGCTAATCATTGTGTAATGATACATACATGTTGAATGAATTGATCTCCATCCCTTTTGCGAAAATTTTTACGTGGTGTTTGGTTCAAGGGATGTGGTCATTTTCTTTCTAGGAGTGGTTCCACTTCTTTACAGCATGGTATCAGAGCCACTAGCAGTCGGTTATCTAACTATTTCAAACTCGTCTCCCTTAGGATGTTTACCTTTATATTAGGATGCTTATACCTAGTACCTTGCCTTGTGTAGGCAAAACCCTAATGGCGGGAGATAACTCATCAGCTGACAACCAGTACAGTTATGAGACACCTCAAAACACTAGGTTTGATCAGGAGACCTCAGGAGGAGCTATGACCCCGGAGCAAGAGTTGGCCATGTTCCGACAACTCTTTGCATCTTCCATGGTGGGGAAGATGAAAGACCCGTCTGTACATGTGAAGCCTAAGGAGTTCACAATCATGGAGTTCATGAAGATGCAACCACCTTCCTTCAAGGGTGAAGGTGAGATAGAGATGGTTGACAAAGCAGATGATTGGGTTTTAGCCTTGGAGAGGACTTTTGATGGTATGGCCTATCCTCCACATCAGAAGGTTAGGTTTGCTTCCTATGTCTTGGATGGACCAGCTAGAGTGTGGTGGAATGGAATTACAAGGACTAGAGATATCTCAGCTATGTCTTGGGAAAAGTTTTTGACTCTCTTCCGTGGGAAGTACATCTGCACTGCTACTTTGAAGAAGAAAGAAGCAGAGTTCTACAGTTTGAAGCAAGGCTCCTTATCTGTTTCTGCTGACGTGCAAAGGTTTCTGCTATTGGAACGTTATGCAGTTGGTTTGGGTGAGGAACGTAGGGATGACCTCTTCCTCCAAGGACTCAACTACAATGTGGGATGTGCTCTTATTCCACAATTGCCCTTGACCTTTCAGCAGATGGTTGATAAAGCTTTGGCTATGGAGTCTTACCCAGGTTTTCAGCATAGGGAGTTCGACAAGAAAAGGAAGTTCTTAGGTGATGATCAGAGAAGAGACAAGTGTGCTAGGTGCAATAGTCACCATCCTCCAGGAAAGTGTTCTCGGGACAAACCTCGTCATAACACCCCATTGGTATGTCACTTTTGCAATGAACCTGGGCACATCTGGCCTGATTGCCCTAAGCGTTGTAATGGTCAAGCTCCAGTACCACAACAACAAGCACCTCCTCAGAATCAGGGCAACAATAATGGTAATAATAATAGAGGAAGACCTGTGGAAAGAAGAGCTGGTAGAGTTTTTGCCTTGGATGGTGAAGAAGCTGATGATGCTGAGCAAGAGCAAGTTAACCCATAGTTCCTTAGATTAGTCTTTACAAGTTATGTTTCCTTTTGCATGTTGCTTATGTAATGGATGTAAGGAGTATAGTTGAAACTTCTACAACTGGAGTTAAATTTGATTTTATGAGATGAACCCTTTTAAGGGGTGGTGAATAAGTTTCCTATGGATGTTTTGATTTCGAGGACGAAATCCCTTTAAGGGGTGGTGTGCTGTAACATACTAGAAATAGAACCCTATCCTGGTAGTTTTACCCTTTTGTCTTAGCCAAACAAGAATAAGCTAATACATGTAATTAAGGGAATACAAAATACTTTGTGCTTAATAATAACTCATTTAGGTGATAATAAAAAATTAAAGAACTTAGTTGGATAAATACCTCCTCATATAATCTTAATATAGGGTTGAAGTATAATTTGTCACTAAGTAATAGAAATCATAAAATATTTCGTCTTAGAACTTTCTAGCACTTTCTAGGAGAAATAAGAGAAAATCCGAATTTTATATAAAGGAGAAGATAAATGCAAAATTAAAGGTAATATGGGAATTTATGGGTAAAGAAGATAGTTAGAAAGATAATGTACCAAAATTTATAATTGGAAACCTATCAGGATAATTTGACACTAAAATTCATTTTCTTGACCAAAAAGTAACTTAAGTACCAAGTATCATTTAATTTGGAAGATAATTGTATATATTAATGTCCTTATAGGAATTAGGCCAATAAAGTGAAATAAAATAGTTAATGCCCTCAAATTGGAAAACTAACTCCAAATTCGTGATCTAAACATAAAAATTAGCCTTTGGGCAAGTTTGCAACTAATTTGGATAATGTTTGATTATTAGGTAATTTTAGGAGTGAGAAAATGCCTAAAAGGTGTAATTAATAATTAGATGCAAATCATGACACCAAAAGTTGGAAATAAAAGCAAATTCGTATCCAACACATTAATTATGACTTGTGTGTCAAGTTTCATAAATTTTGGATAATCCTAAAGCCATAAATGAAGAAAGAAAGAGAAAATGATATTTGATTTATTTAACCCATTAAAGGTTTCCAAAAGGCAAAACTAATTGGATATTTGGAATCTACATGCTTAATTTAACATATGTGCAAATTTTGGTTTAATTTGGATATTTCTAGAACCCTTAAATTAGGAAAGTGAATATACATAAATTAATTGAATTTCACTTTGATTGATTTTCCGATTTTCCTATCTTGGGGCTGTCACGCGGTTTATTGATTTCGGATTTCATCGTGGCCCTTGGATGAGAATCTGACGGAGATGGAGCATCTCCTACCTCTGTTAGGACTCTCTCACGCAGCTACAGTAACGTGACTTTCCTCTGCGTTTTTCTCTTCGGTCTTTCCTTCTCAACGATTTCCGATTTCCGTTTTATCATCAGTGTTCCTTTCCGGTTTTGTTGATCCCCACTTTGTGTGGGACTCCCTCTCCCAATCGTTGGGTCGACTAGAGCTTTCCTTTCTTCTCTCTGTTTTTTGGTTTTGTTCATTCCTCGTTGAACCAGATCTCTGTCCTTATATATACGGCTTCCTCCACGATCCTAGGACCTCCAGAAACCCCGTGCCCTAATCCTATTGATCTGGTTTGCCCCGCATCCATCTTCCCCTACTCAACCCGCCTCTCTCGGCGGCGGCGACCTCGGCTGTGGGTTCTGGTGCGCGGAGGTGCTCCTCCTTGGTGTGGTTCGGATCACGGAAGCATAGGGAAGCTTTCTGGTTTTCCGGTTCAAGCTATTGGGAGGTAACGATGTTTCACCCCTTTTCTCGCTCTCTCTGATCATTTTGCAATTCTCTGTTAATGGGGGTCTTCATGGTGAGTGCCCTTGTTTTCTCGCTTCGGTTTTGCTCGACGGATCTCTTCCCGCAATTGCTTTGGCCTCCGATGGACTCCCTGGCTCTGCCCAAGTTACTCAGTTTCTTCTGTTTTGGGCGGAGGTGCTAGTTTGAGCTATGGCTGACCATTTTGGGTGTGTCTGGGCTCATTGGGACCGTCGTCCTCTCGGGAACATAGTTCATTTAGAAATCTTCGCCTAGTTTGTGCTAGATCTCAGTCTGGAGTTTGGAGTTCTCCTCCCTATTCCATGGCTTCAAGAGTTCCTCGCAGGGAACAAGCCCCAGTGTGGATTACCCGCTTTGCCCTCATCTGTCGTTTTGTTTTAGTTTTTCGACCGAAGGGTAATTTGGTCATTTTCACGCACTCCCCTTTCCTTTGTTTAGCGCCTGGTTCCGCTGACTTGGCTTGAGTGGTCCGCTGACATGGGTGGCCCTGATTGGCCTGCCCAGGTCCGCGTGGACCTTCTCTGCCATTTATCTGCAATTGGTTTATTTGTAATTATCTGATTGGCCAGTAGTTAAAAATTGATAACTAATTATCGGATGATCAGGAAATTATGGAAAAATATTCATTGGACTCAAAAAAATAAGATCTGACTAATGGTATCAGTTTTGTCATCTGATCTGATGTTTTTAAAAGGGTGATTTTATGGATCTAATTAAATAAGATAAAAACTTGAATAATTCATAACTAATAATCTATAAGTCAGAAAAATATAATAAAATATGTTTTAGACTCGTAATAACATAACCTAAAATATGAAATAGTTTTCATAACCTAATTCACACATTTATAAAAAGGTAGTTTTTAGGGTTTGGTTTATATATATGAAATTGACATAAAATCGGTATATGTGTTTATTAGGCTCTTTGGTGACCTAGTTTTGGATCCAGAAGTGCTTTGGACCTGTTGGACTTTTAATTTGAGGTATGTTGTATCCTCTATTACTTCACATGAGAAATTCACCTATCTTATCTTTCTTTTGACTTTTGCCTACATATATGTCTATTTTCTTGATATCATGGTTCGTGTGAACTATCTTGTTTTGGACTTGGATATTTTCTTGATATCATATCTTGTGCCTTTGTGCATGTTGATCTCTTATATTGTTATGTGCCACATTTGAAGTGGATTTGCTTATATGTTTGAGTTGTCCATTGTGTGATGGCAACCTTGATAATTCTGACTATACTTTTACTTGCCTCTATATTTACATGCAATGTGATTCAGTAGCACTAGAATAATGTAAATTACTTTGGTTTTTGGGTGTGTGCCCATTTTGTTTATGGGATGGTGGTGGTGGTGCCCCATACCCGAGTTTCAAGGATGTGAAGCCTTGGCTCAACTTTTATATATATTGGGAGTTTGACGGTGAGTCATTCTCTATCAGGTTTTCAAGGATGTGAAGCCTTGGCCGCCTTAGTGTTTATATTTTTCTAGGACTATGTTTATCTCACATGCATGCAGGTTTGATGATTGGTTGTGGGGTGTGTGCCCTACTACCTATCTATGTGCTTTTGTTGCACAAAATTTTATTGTTTATGGCAAGTATCCTCTTTTATCTCTTTTGTTATGATCTTATTCTTTTATGCCCATGTGGGTAGTCCTTATCTCTTGTATGGGAAGCATTTTACATTTGTAGTCCTTATTTCTTAAATTGCTCAAAGTTTCTTTTAGTATACACATACCAGCTTTTTGCTGATTGTTTCCTTTTGTTTTTCTTTTGCTGGGGTATGCTTTCAACCCCAGGATAGATTGTGGAGAGTGAACTTCAACATCAACCCCGTAGATGATCTTTGGGAGGCTTGAAGAGGTGGTTAGATGACCCTCGACTTAGTCCTTGGCATTATGTTTAGTTTTCCTTTAGAACACCTTTTATGGTGATGTGTTGTATAAAGCTTTGTAAATTGTTAGATAATATTTCTTTTCCGCTGCTAATCATTGTGTAATGATACATACATGTTGAATGAATTGATCTTCATCCCTTTGGAAAAAAAATTTATGTGGTGTTTGGTTCAAGGGATGTGGTCATTTTCTTTCTAGTAGAGGAGTGGTTTCACTTCTTTACAGAAATGTTCAAACCTATAAAGGTAGATTGGTTGCAAAAGGATTCCATAAAATTCAAGGTGTTGATTATGATGGGACCTTCTCACCAGTTTCCATGGTTAAATCCATCAGGATCATGCTTTCCATTGTAGCTTATCGTGACTATAAGATTTGGCAGATGGATGTTAAACCAACATTCCTTAATGGGAATTTACTTGAGCATGTGTACATGACACAACCTAAGGGTTTTATCAATCCGAAGGAAGTTAATAAATTCTGTAAGCTACAAAGGTCAATCTATGGATTGAAGCAAGCATCTCAGAGCTGGAATCTATGTTTTGATGAAGTAGTAAAAAAGTTTGTCTTTAGTCAAAATGAAGATAAACCTTATGTTTACAAAAAGGTTAGTGGAAGCACAATTGTATTTCTCATATTGTATATGGATGACATACTTTTGATGGGAAATGACATCCCTACTCTTCAGACAGTAAAAGCTTGGCTGGGGAAGACCTTCTGTATGATGGATTTGGGAAAAGCATCCTATATACTGGGAATCAAGATCTATAGAGATAGATCTAGAAGGCTTCTAGGCCTAAGCCAGAGCACATACATTGACAAGGTGCTAAAGAGGTTTAGCTTGGAGGGTTCTAAGATAGGTAACTTGCCCATGTCCCATGGGGTTATGATCTCTAAAGCCCAATGTCCTAGTTCATGTGATGAATGGGCACTCATGAGTAAGATTCCATATGCATTAGCAATTGGATCTATCATGTACGCAATGTTATGTACTCATCCTGATGTGTCGTATGCTTTGAGTATGATGAGCCAATATCAGTCAGATTTAGGTGAATGTCACTGGATAGCTGTAAAGAACATCCTAAAGTACTTGAGAAGGAGTAAGGATCAATTCTTGGTATACGAAGGCGAGGAAGAGCTCATGGTAAAGGGTTACACTGATGCTAGCTTCCAAACTGACAAAGATGACTATAGATCACAATCTGGATTTGTCTTTTTCCTGAATAATAGAGTTGTGAGATGGAAGAGTTCCAAGAAAGAGATAGTTGTGGATTCTATAATAGAGGCTAGATATATTGCCGCATCTAATGCTACAAAGGAGGTTGTGTGGATCAAGAAGTTCATTTATGAACTTGGAGTGGTTCCAAGCGCTAGTGATACAATTGAGTTGTTTTGTGAAAAAAATGGAGCAATTGCATAGGCTAAAGAACCAAGATCGCACCAACATTACAAACATATTCTATGGTAGTTTGATCTCATACGAGAGATTGTACAGTGAGGAGATATGAAGATTTACAGAGTATCTACAAAAAGCAATATGGATGACCCGCTCACAAAAGCGCTTTCACAGTAGAAATATGACAGAGATGTTCAATCACTTAGACTGAGATTCATGAGTGATTGAGTATAAGTGCTAGTGGGAATCTATTGGTATGCATCCCCATAGAGAGTATCATTTGATGATTGTAATGGGATACTATGTAAATGATTTGTAATACTATATTGATCATATCAATAAAGGCAAGTTTCCAATCTATATGTTTGTGTTTTATATTGTGAGATGGCCACAAAACTTATAGATGTTTACAAAATAATATATTTAATGACATATGTCTTTAGATTGATGACCTAAACAATGAGATCATATGTATGCTAAGAGTATGTATTCTTGTTTTGTCCCTAATCAGTTGTTATGGTGGAAATATCCATAGACATCAATAACACATAAGATTAGAATGTATGTTGGCTGACAAAAGAATATCATTATCCATGATATGAAGATATCAAATCAAATACATAGATACTTGTTAGAGAATAGTGTATTGGACAAACCCACCTTGAGAGTGACACATGGATACCATGATTAGAGTCACATCTCATAGAGATGGTGATGATTGTGGTTCTTAGACCTGAAGTCACTACACTTATCACATGTCATTTGGTGTACCTTGACATCATCTACCGTGGTCCTAAATAATGATTGCCATAAAGATGGTGCTTGGGTGCATTGTGACACATGGGTATGACTGTGAGTGATGTAGATGTAATTTATCCTTCCTACGGGAATTTGATATTCTGGCAACTTGATTAGGGAGATTTAGAAATGCATGGCCATGCTGATGTGAGTCAATATGTGATATTGAGCTTACATATATCTCAAAGAGTCTACTCTAGTTTAAGGAACATGGATTGAACATTGAATAGGATAATAGTTCCATGACTTGATTTCAATCCGGATATCAATGATAAAGGAACTATGCAATCAGTATAACACCAATCATGAATGATAGGTTAACTTGTTCTCCAACTTCTCCAATTACTTGGGTGGCAATGAAGTCTTACTAGATTCCAATCATTTCTTGTGAAATCATAATATGATTATGGATATCACTGCCAACATAATTTGGAGCCTACCGGGTCACACACATAGGATGAGTTGGAATAGGAGTATATTGTGGATTTGATTGGAACTGTTCCGAATCACAATGATTACTAAAATGTTTAAGTAATCCATTAGAATAATATTGGAATATATTAAAATGTTTGAGCCAATTAATTGGAGTGATTGGCTCTAAGTACAAGTGGGAGTCTGTTGGTATATATGCCCATAGAGCCATCCCGGTCGATTGCATGGAATCATATATTATTTAATCAATTAATATGATTATTTGGTTAATTAATTAATTCTAGAATATTCTAATTAATCCACGAGCATTTTAATTAACTCAATATTTCTATTTACTGATGGGTTTAAGAAACCCTGCTTCCTTTCATCTCCTATTTAAAGGGGCTTGACGGCTGATATCTTTACAAGATAGTGAGAGAGACTTTTTAGTTTATGCTCATGTATGTAAACCCTAGCCACCACCGCCCTCAGGAGAGAAAGGAGAGCACCATGATTTTAGCACATCATCACACAAAGACTACTCCTTCCTTCCGGCTTAGGAAGTGCAACATGGATTTGCAGTCCATCCGTGTGGATGAAGTAGAGACGCAAGATACTGAGACGTCTGCATTCAGAGGATGTCAATGACCGTTCATACGCACTACAAGTGGTATACATCACCCCATGAAAGGAGCACCACTGAATCTTCCCATGATGTGTTTGGAGGATGGGAGAAAAGCACCGTATGTGTAAGCTAGGAGCGTTACACGCCATCATGTAGTGGGATGTCACTGAACTTGCTCCACGATAAGGTATATCCCGCTAACACTCTTTCTGAATATGTTGTTGTCGATGAGATCCTATTGTAGGTTGCATGGAAGCAATTTATTTTTTTTCTTCCGCCGTACATGTTTCCTTCCACAAAAACCCAACACTCATTTAGGCATGTGGTACGGGGAGAAGTGGTGGTGCATCTTGAGTTATTGGTTCATTACTAAATATTTGAGATAAGCCCGCAATCCATTGTGATAATATCTAAGACTAGTTAGTTGAAGATGCCACAACTCCTCAAATTAGAGGTGGTGAAACCCAAAGTAGGAGTCAGGGAGAGATAAGAGTGGGATATCTGGCATGTATTAATAGAAGTGGTTTATTGTGGATTCTAGTGGAGGAAGTGATCTCCTCACCCTCAAATCTTCCTAATATTTAGGATCCAGATCCAATAATAGGGCTCCCCTCACAAAGTTAGGCATTTGTATTAATTAAAACCCTTATCACAAATCTAATTCACAAGGCCACACCAAGTGCCTCACATGATCCCAATTTTTGATATTACCTCCATTTATATATTATTTGATATTGGGCCAAACACCAATTGTAAACATCAGTGGAATCTCGTGTTGATGCTCCTTTCCAATAGCAGATTAAAACCACATAAGTTTCTATAAAGAATTACAAAAATTCCTTAATAGAAGTACAAGAATTTCTATAAACTAATTTTCTAGTTACCTAAAGTTTGTCTTCTAAGTATAAACTACTTAATTACTTAATTAATTAATTATGACACATGGCAACTTGTAATCTTCTAAAAAATAGTTTATGATCTCATATTCCTTTATCAACAAGCCGAACATATCATTGGTATTTAATATGAGTGTGATATACTAACTCTCAATCTGCATCACAAAGACCTATATGTAAACTCAAAAGTATCCAATTGGACTTAAAATTAGATTCTAGTGACCATGGTTTGAACCTAGGCCCGGTAATGGATCCACAAGATTCACCATATCCTTAATTTGACAGCTCTAGCTTGAAACACCATAATATCTCAATTGAAGTCTTATATTATTATATATGTTCAATATTACTCTATTTACTTGAACCAACAACTCAATCTATGTTTAGAGCTCAGAATCATCCAAAGTCATACTATTTATCTCATTACTTCAATTTGATTATCACATTAATATTATTAAATAAGTTTGATACTTCCAAAGTTTGATGCCATTATATATATGGATAACAATATATCAAGCAGTAATTAACAATAATCAACTTTGCACTTTCTATTCCATGTTTTATGTATCGTTTAGTGTGTAGAAATTCCCTTGTTCTATACATGGACTATAGGGTTTCCATACAACATTTCCATGGTGACTATCTAGCATTGGACTCAGACACAATATAATCATTGGATTTTCAATCATCTCCTCAATGACTTTCCTTAGTTCCTAGGAGTATTAATCTAATATACCCTTGAGAGAGTACAAGTTGGGTTTAGAAAACTAATATATACATATGTGATACACATATGACTTTGTAATTGACCTAGAATTGAAATAAACATCTAACTATTTAGGTATTTCAACAATCATTGAGAAACCATCAAAAAATCATTAAAGGTTGACATAACCAGTTATTCATAAAATCTCCATGTCCCTTTTCAAGGAGAGGTTCTTTTCCAAATAAAATTCCAAGCAAGCAAGTTCATATCCAATCAAAAGACTTAGCCCAATAATTCCAAATAAGATTATTCCATAACAGTAAGGTATTAGCTTTGTATTCACATAATGTGTATTAGGTCTAGTCACAGTCCTAGGGGTCAAGTTTAGGATCAAAATAGGGTTAGGTTATGGTTGTAATACAAAGCCCTAATTCTTTCATATTATGGGTCCTTAGAAGGAAACACCAACTAGACATCCTAAGCAACCCTAATGTTGGATGTTATCATTAAGTTTCATCACCATAAATTAGGATCACATTGTATCAAATCAATGTCCTATTGAACAATATATACATAATTTTTTTTCAAAATTAGGCTTTATGTATAGCTATCATCATATATGTATGCATAATATTATACCCTTTTTAGTATGATATTGAACTAGGTATCATAAACCTTATTCCAAATTCTACATCTTTTAAATTCAATACATGTATTAACTATATTTTGAGATAAAAATAAATAACTAGAATTTTTACAAAAATATTTACGTACTAGTCCATAAAATAGGCGTCCATGTCACTCAATTGGGTTTCATCTCATCTGAACTAAGGATAATGAACCCTCGACCCTTTTGTAGTGTCCCAATTCAGTCACACCGATTGGAGCGAGAGTGTCAAATCCCTAGGGGTATTGTTGACGTCGGTTTTACTACACTAACAAATCCACCTAGGTCTGAAATCCCTAAGTTTTTAACTAAACCTTATGCAATAATACCACCCACAAGCAGACGGGTCTTATCGCAGTATAGTTAAGGATCGAATCCCAAGGTACAACTTTTTTAAGAATCTTACTAGTCGAATCTAGTTGAATCAAGGCTAATATTTAGAATAAGAGTTGATTTGGGTTAAGTTAAACTAATTGCAAGGAAGTAAAAGAGCAGGATAAAAAACTGAGTTTAGATTAGTGATGTGAATCACTGGGGTGGAATCGGGTTTCACCACCACTACACATGCAAACACATCCAAAATGCATCCATGCAAGACACAACTATCCAAATGGAGTAAGCAAACCATCTATTAGGAAATAAAGTTTGCATAAGCATCTCCATGGGCTTGATGTCTCATTACCCACAGGTCACACACTTACTATTCCAGAGATATCCCTTTGGAAGTTCTCATTTGGGCATCAACCATGTTAATAGATATTCAAATCCTAAGTATTGAAGTTCTAACAACAAAGGAATATAATAGATCATGCAAGGCCAATGATTAATCCACAAAGCATGCATTAAACGATTAACAACGAAATGTAAAGTTATATACAAGCCATGGAATGTTATAAGATGAACATGTAAGCACAAACAACTGGGCTAAACCCCACACCCCAGCGAAATGGACTACTCGCTCCTCATGATAGAAATAAAAGGAATAAGAGAGAGGGAAGATTCTGCCATGGTCATGGTGAAGAAGATGGTCGCAACTCAGTGGAGAAATGGTCTTCTACATGATGACGGGGCAGATCAAGACGAGGAGGGGAAGAACACCAAGATAGATGAGGATGATATTCTCTCTACTTCTTCCTTCTCTTTTCACGCTCTTACTCATAGGAGATGGAGCGGTACATGGCTGATGGATGAAGGTGCTACAAATCTAAAATCCCACCACTTTTGTGGCTAGGATATAGATCTTGATGGAGCAGAGATGACAGAGTATCAAGGACACCACAGAGGTAGTCTTTGGAGGTGGAAATCGTCTTCCTAGGATGGGCACAGAGCAACAACATGTCGGCAACATGGAGCGGAAGAGATGCCTCAAATGAAGGAGGGGGTCGTCTATTTATAGGTGCAGATTTGGAGTGCACTGACTTAGATTTTGCAGTCGAGGTGATTGTCACGGTCGAGGTGTTTGTATGGTGGTCACGGTGGGGTCTTCTTCATCGTATTTGCAGTTGAGACACTGGTCATGGCCGTAGGTTGTGGTCGAGGTCACGACGACATGCTACGGTCGAGCTAATGTGAGCCTCGGTCGCGGTGGCGTGTCGTGGACGAGGTGGTGTGCCATGGTCGCGACTGTATGCCATGGTCGAGGTCATGTGACAAACCCACTATCTCTTACAGTGATGCACATAGTGCGATGCTTAATCCTATAATGCAGACGAATGGATTTGATCTAAACTCTAAATAATCATAAAAAACTGAGGAAATTTGTGTATGAGCAGATTCATAGGGCATATGAGAGCTTTTAAGTGCTAAATAGGGCCAAGAATGGTGACTCAAACTAAGATGAATATGAATTCATCAATTTTTATCCCCCATCCTACGCATAAGCCAAGGAACCATGGAGTCAAATTCATGGTTGAATATGGGTTACGAGACACGACAACTGTAATTGAGGATTTCATTGCCTCTATCGAGCTCTAATAAGTGCAAGTACAGTAGGAGAGATGTTTGGAGGTGGGTGAAGCTAGGTTAGGTCTACTGGAGCTTAAATTAGATAAGAAATGTAAGAATTAATGGTATCTATGTTATTTTATGAATCAAAGAGGTTGGGGAACTTTTCAAGGTCCTTGTCCGGTGCTACGGGCTAAGACAATTGGCCTGAGGTGCACAAAGCTATTGAGAACAATGTTGAGGTCACTAGAGAAGAAAGTGAAGTTTGGCCAGGGGCTACCAGGCTTATTGGGATGAATTAGTGATAGTTTTGTGATCTAGGAGTCATGAGGGAATTGGGGGGTTTATATATGCATGGGGTAGAGTGTAGAGGTGTTAAGTGTTAATTCTAACCTTTGGGATAAAAATTATTTTTAGTGGTTATCATATTTCTTCATGATAACATAAAGTGAGATGTGATTCAGGTTCTTCATTGTCCGACAAGGTTTTTGGCACCAAAATTGTGTGAAGAGGTGATCTAGAGAGGGAGAGGAAAGGGCTAGAAGGTAGTTGGTGTCCCTGATTCATGTACATGTGGGAGTCCATGTGAGGGAGGATACCTCCCATCTGGCTTCTCTACTCAGATCCTATGTCTAAGGCTAAGTGGAGTGTACCTTACTTATTCTATTACTCTTTAAATAAAATCCCACATACAAAAATATTTCTCAATACCACGTCATAACTTTATTTCATCTCAAATTTTAGGTTAATTCTTTTTCTTTATTATTTATATTTATGCACAAAAACTAACCAAATCATCCTTTCTTGATATCTAAAAATTCATTCTCAAGCAAAAAGAGAGATGATTCAATATTCAATTATCAAGGTAGCCAATTAACTTAGAATCTTCTAGAACTTTATCCAAAGTTTTAAAGAATCATTTGTATATAATTAAGCACAACCTTATCATTTATTAAATACAATGGTTATGCACATTTGTACATACAATAATTAATTGCAAAGAAAACAATATCAATTGAGGCAATTTGATGACAATACTTTCAATTAAATTGATTTAATTTCAATACAAGGGTTTACCAAAGGTCTAGAAATTCCATGATTCTACATGCTTCCCTCATTATTAGGATTTGTGCCCTCGAATTTGGACTAGCTAAAGAAATGATGTGGGTGTAATTTTATCATATCTGTCTTTAGTTCCCATGTGGCTTCATCCTTGCCATCATGTTTCATATAACTTTGGCCATCTGGATCATTTTATTCTTGAGCTCCTTCATCTTTGAAACCAAGATCCTTATAGGTGCATGTGGGTATCACAAACTACCTTGGAGCCTTAGATGTTCAATATTCAAAGCATGAGTAGGATCCTTCACATAGTGCTTCAGATTGGACACATTGCATCATATTATACTGAGGTGGCAGGGCTAGGATATAAGTAACCTCACCAATCCATTCCAAAATATCAAATGATCCCCACATATACCATGATTTTTAGATATGTCACAAAGGGGAACAAATATTTAAAAACCTCACTATCTCCCACAAAAAGGTGTAAACCCATCCTCTTTGAATTTGCATAGGATTTATGTTGATCTTGAGGTTTCTTCGACCTCCGCTTGATCAAGCCGACATTGTATGAGTATAATTACATTCGTCTAACCTAAATAGGGTCCTATTACCTACATCATCCTAGTGGTGATCGACACAACCTCCCATAAAGAGCTTCATAAGGGGGCATTTTGATACTAGCATGGCAGTCGTTATTATTATAGGCAAATTAAGCTAAAGTTGGATATTCTCCCCACAACACACCCTAGTGTGGGATACATGCCCTTATAAAGTCTGCTAGGGTTTGGATTTTGCACTCTGATTGTCCGTCAGTTCGAGGGTGATGGGTGGTATAGAACTTTAGTCTTATGCCTAGGTATTCTTAGACTTGCTTCCACAACTCAGAGGTGAACTAGGGTTCACGATAAGAGATTATGGACTCAATACTCTACATAAGAGAACAATCTTGTAAATGTAGAGGCCGAATAGGTCAAAAACTTTAGTAGTGGTCTTGCATACTAAGAAGTGTGTTGATTTTGCCAAATGGTCCACTATTAACCATATTTCATCACGTCCGTTTGTGGTCCTAGGAACACCCACCAAGAAATCCATGGTTTGCTGGTCCCTTTCCATTATAGAACTCAATGGATTGTAGTAAACTCCCAGTCATTGGTTCTCTACCTTAACCATCTGGCATGTCATACAACTAGCCACAAATGAGGCCATATCTCACTACATACTATGTCACAAAAAACACTATTGTAGGTTTTCAACATCTTGGTGGTGCCTGGATGTATGATACACTTAGAACCATGAACTTCTTGTAGGATGTGAGTTTTCAAACGTTAATTTTGGTGACCCATATACGCTTTTGCATCAAATCCTTCCATTAACACCCATGTATATCTGGGTTTGAGGTTTAGAGAGAAGGGCCTTCATATTCTCAAGAGTAGGGCTAGACAATTAAGCTACAACCAACTTGAAAAGTAAGTTGGGGACAATCTAGATGTTTACTAGGCAAGGCCTATGTAATAGAGGTTTTGGTGTCTAACTGGAAAACCAATCGTGATTTCTTTATTGGGTGGATAAACTGAAAACATAGTTCATATGCTAAGACTTACCAGGTTATCCTATCTGAATGTTTTCTAGAAAAAAATCTATCTAAAATGTGACATCTATCACATGTTATTCTTACTAGGGTGGTCGATTATTATAAAATCACACTCCTTCATGTATTTTATCTGTGGTTGTTTCCCCAGGTTAAGACTCTTCTAGGTCAAAAGGTATTTTATGATCATCAAAAGTATCCATGTAGAGGTAGTCTTGATGTATCATTAGTGAATAGATGATTGTTGTGAGCTCTAGGTCATGATTTGGGTAATTCAACTCATTGTGCTTGAGTTTCCTTGAGGCAAAAGTGACAACATGTTGGTATATTTCTAGGATGCATCCCAAGCCCATCTTTGATAATTCAGTGAATATGACAAAATCATTATTTCCCAAGGGTAGGATCAACAAAGGAGCAGAGATGAGATTCTTGTAAAATCATGAAACCTACCTTTAAAAACATTACTATAGACAAGTTTTTTATTCTTTTAAGAAATATTGGTGATGGGACGAGAAATATTGATGAACGATAGATAATAACAAGTAAATCCTAAGAAACTATGAATCTTGATCATTGACTTGGGTGCTCGCTAATCATGAACTTCTACCTTGGATGGTTCCACCAAAATAGGTTCATCTGGATATGATGCCTTCAAGGATTATGACTTGGTAAATCATAATAAGCATTTCAATATTTTCCTACAAAACTTTTTCTCTCTTAGGATATGAAGGACCCTAGAGAGGTGGTCATGGTTTTGTTATTTGTTGTGTAAGAATATATTTATGTCATCAATGGAGACTAAGATGAAGGCAACAAGAAAGAATAAGAACAAGCTATCTATACAATTCATGAATCCTCTATGGCTAATTAGATAACCCTAATGGCATTACTAGGAACTCATAGTGGCTATATTGGTTCAGTTTTTTAGATATCTTCCTATCTAACTCGTAATTGGTGATACCTAATTTGTAGATTGATTTTTAGTAATCTGGGTGGTTTTCAACTAGTCAAAGAGCTTGTAAATTCTAGGTAGAGGATACTTGTTCTTCATAGTGGGTTGGTTAAACATTCGATTATTGATGCAAATGTGAAGTGAATTGTGTTTCCTTTCACAAGGAGGATAGGGGCTCCCCACAGAGATGTTCTAGGTTGGATGAAGCCTTTGTATGATATTTCCTAAAGTTTCTTTTTCAGCTCAAGCAACTTGTTAGGTTTCATTCAATAATATGCCCTCAAATTTTGGTTTCACCTAGAAGCTAGCTCAATGGAGAATTCAATTTTTCTCTTTGGATGTATGCCTAGAAAATATTCTAAGAATATAAAAACATAGTCCCGACTACCTCTATTTACTCAAGGGTGTGTGTGTTAGAATATTTCTCTCAGTTACCATATCTAGGAATGCTAGACAACCCATAGCCAGCATACATTCTGCTTTAAAGGCTAAAATATAAAGGTTAGTGGTATCATCTTTCCTACTATAGATGGTGAAGGGTGAGTTATACAACATATCTACCCTGATTTTCTTTTCCATAGAGTCTATTTTTGCATGGTATTTATTGAGCCAATCCATTTCCATTATGGCATCAAGGTCATTAATATCAAGGAGAGTGAAACTAGTAGGGATTTCAAAGTTATGATATTTAACATGTATGACCAGTGTTTTCAGCTAAGTCAAGAACATTTGCCCACTTAGGGTGGTGATGTCTACGATGACCTAAGTCCTTGAAATCCAAATTGATTTAAGAATGGAAGTATTTTTGGAATCATATTCAAATACAACTTTAACTGAGTGGCCCACTGTATCAAGAACATTTGCAATTTTATGCTTGTAATTAAATTCCTAAATTAACTTAATATGAGGTATAGGAAATGAATTTCATATTTTAAAAGGAGGGTACCTTAAATAAGTTTGTTGGCATTGGCTTGGGTCTCTTCATTGTCGATGCCAAAAACTCTAGTCTGTTAATTATTAGCAGCATGCTAGGCTGCTACAGGATGGTCTGTAGACACTAGTAGAGATGGATGGGACAAACCCCTACGAAGGTAGGAGAGGAGTGTTAGACTGAAAGTGTCCCTCCTTGCACTAAGAGAAAATAGGCTCGCTGAAGCGACACATGTATGGGTGCCTCATCTTATAGTTTCTGCATCTAGGTGGACCCTCCCAGTTGGAAACTTCATTGTGAGGCTTCCCTCCTTTTCCTTTTCATTTTCTATGGTTATGGCCTTGTGTATTCATTACATCATTCATAAGAGGAGACCCCATCGATGAACCTTGACAATCTTCTCCATCTTCAAGGTGAAGTTGAGAACCTCGATGAAGTTTGGGGTTTCTATCCATGACATGCAGTTGATGCAGAGGGTTTTGACAGCTAACAAATTCCTCCACTTGATGTTCCTCATCCAACATATGAGTGGAACTCTTGAGGAGTCTGAACTTCCTTGCATAGTCCACAACAATCATATCTATATGGTGAATATTCATCAATTGTTTCTCCTATTTTTTCTAAATAGAAATGGGAAAAAACCTAGGTATGAATATGACTCAAAATTCTCCCCATATCAGTAGGTCCTTTTTCATATCTAGTGTGGTGATGTAGTTATCCAATGAGAGATTTTATGTTCCTTGGAGTAGATGGACTGTGAATATCACCTTCTTATTTGGTTGTACCTCTAGAATGTGAAAAACATTCTCCAATGTCAACATCTAGGTGTTCTCTTTGTCCACACCTTCAAACTCATATTCTCCTTGGAACTTTTCAATGTTGAGCTTGATGAAAGGCGAGGGAGGATAGGGTGTGGTGCACCATTCTCATCTAGGGCTATGTCCTTTAGGGTTTGGACACTAATTTCATCTGTCGGGACCTTATGCTATTTCAACTAGATCATTTTAGGTATCTTGATCGGGTCATACTCAACATTAAGGTGGGGGCCATCAGTGGGGTCTTGTCCATCCTTAAGGTTTGGGCCATCATAAGGGTTTGGGTTTTCAATGGGGTCACTAACCTCATCAATTTATAAGACACCCTAATTATAGGCCTCATCTGTCATCTTCCTCTTTTTGGATGACTTCCATTCATGGCCCTCTTCTTCTTGTCCTCAGAGAAATTCTTCTTATGGGGAGACTTCTTTTGATAATCACTCTGGGGAACCTCATCCATGATCACAATCATCTTGGTGCTGGTCAACTGTATAACATATATATGTTGAATTTAGGTATACATTTAATGAAATAATCAAAATTAAATTTATATCAATATTATCTATTGCTACACGTATTATTAATGATTTGTGGAGGATGCATTAACCCTAATTTTTCAGATTTAGGAGAGAAAATTTGTTTTAGGTCGTAAGGGTTTGGGAAGAAGCATGTGGTGAAGAAAGAGATGAAATATAAGATGAGAAACTAAGATGTATTTTATTTCAGGCAGAAACCTTAGGCTTTTGCTAGGTCACATTCACTGTGGATTAGGAGTCCTTGTACACCAACTAGTGGTGTAGATGGAAATCTTACCATCCACCGGATTGTGATCCTTTCTAGACATCATTTTCTTCATAAAATACCCTAATATTTTCCTTATGGTTCTAAAGAAGACTTGAAACTATTAGTTACTAACGATTATATGTTAAATATGGACTCAAATACGAAATATATTGACCCCTCCACAAGTTCTCCCCATTGAAAGTAGACCAAGGCGACAAGGATTTTGATCCATTTCCCAAGATACACATATAATAAAAAAAAATCATTTATAAACTTGGTTTGATAAGAAAAAGGAGGATAATGCTCCTTGAAGGAGTCAAGTAAAGTTTTCAAGTATGCCACATAGAAAGAAGTTACATCAACATCTAACTAATCCTCTAGATATGTTTAGCCTTATGATCTTTTAAGACAATGTAATGGATGTCCATATTTTCAGACCTAAATAATACAACTAACCTAAAAGGCCGATGAATAAAAACACAGTAAAAATATTTCTATATTGTGTATGTGGGTTCATAAAAAGGTGTAAATATATGAATAGAAATATATCAAGCAATTATTAACAATAATAGGAGTTAACATTTTTTGTTTTATTATCTAACCCATTTTTTTCTATCTCTTAGGATGTACCAATTCCCTTATTCCATTTATGGACTGTAGGGTTTCTATCCATCATTGGGTTTCATGGTGAGTATCAAACATTGAACTTTGTCATAATATCATCATTGGATTTTAAGCCATTTCTTTTGGGAAATATGGCTACAGAGTAGGAACTGGAAACTCAAATTTATCTTCCATATTCCCCTTTAACAGATGATCACATAAACAACAATGTAGTGGGATGGAATGGTTTATGAGGTTAGATCTGGTCTTGGAGTAAGTCCAATTAATATATCCTCATTGTAGTATGCAACTATCTTCAAGTCACACTAGGAAAGTGTCTACAGTAGCTCCTGGTTGATCACCATGGACAGTGGTTGACCTTATCCTCCTAGTGGGAAAGACTCCTCACCTCTATGGTAGTCCACACATACCACCGAGAACTCTTGTCATTCTAGAAGAACTGACAAGAAGGAGTTGTCCCTTCTCATTGGTGTACTAGCACTAATTTTCTCTCCCACAATTTAACTCCCTTGCTATCCCTCCCTTTATCAGGTAGGACTTGCTCAGGTTCTCTCAGTTATCACAACCAGAAAAGACAAACAATCGTCAGACGCAATTGAGTTGTGTCTCTAAGAAGCCCCAAATACCCCCTATTTACAAGAGGGTTAGGGTCAGGGTTCCCCAATTTGAGTGGGAGAAAAAGGGATTGGAATTTCACAAATGTTTGCATCATGCGAGTGGTGAAATGGTCAGTTCATAGGTGAACTGATTAGTTGGCATGTGATTTGATCGGTTCAACCCTCAAACCAGTCGTTTCATCATGTTTCCCAATCACAATTGTATTGGCAATTAATATCCAATTTAATGCACAACAGGACGTCATCACTAATCCTTGAATCAATTGAATTGATCCACCAACCACTCGATTCACAACTTTGGTTGGTGTTTCATGGACTTGAGCCGATTGATTCACTTTCTGAATTGGTCAGTTCATGGACCAGACTACCAATATTGGTTCAGCTGACCTGACACTTTGAAATAATCAGTTCAACATTTAAACATGTCAGTTCACAGTTCATTCAGTCATTATTCAACCAATGTTGTTATTTAAATTGAAAACCTAACTCCTTAGTAATCAAGTTTAAACCATATCGATGAATGAACTCCTATTCCAAATGTATCCTTTGTGTGTGACCCTATAGTTTCCAAATTACGTTGGACATGAATGTCCATAACTAACTTATGACATCAAAAGCAATGAGTGGTATCTAGCAACACATCATTCCTACCCAAGTTATCTAGAAAATTGGAGAACAACTTCAATGTACAATCTGTGGTTGGTGTTACAATGATTGTATAATTCCTTTATCACTGATATCTAGATTGAACTCAAGGCATGGAATTGCCATCCTCTCAATGTTCAATCCATGTTCCTTGAACTAGAGCAGACTTTCTGAGATATATGTGACATCAATATCATATATTAATCCACATGTGCATGCACATGCTTTTCTTAGTCTCACTTATCAAGTGGCCATGATATCAAACTCCTATAGGAGGGACAAATCACATCTACATCATTCATAGTCCCCATGTGTCACAATGTACCCGAGCACCACCTTTATGGTAACCCATATTCAAGGTCATGGTGGATGATGTTAAAGTGCATCGAACAACATGTAGTGAGTGTAGTGATTTTAGGTCTAAGAACCACAATCACCACCTTCAATATGAGAGGTGATTATGACCACCAATATTGGCTTCTATGTGTCACTCTCAAGGTGGATTTGTCTGATACACTATTCTTTAACAAGTATCTATGTGTTTGGTTTGATATCAGATATCATGAATGATGAGATTCTGTCATCAACCAACACACACTCTAGTCTTATATATTATTATTGTCTATCAACCCTCCCAATAACATCTGACTAGGGACATAACAAGAATGTACATACTCTTAACATCTATATGATCTCATTGTTCAGGTCCATCAACCCGAAGACATATGTCATTGAGTAATGTTATTCTTTAGACATTTATTATGTTTCATCATTAACTCATAACTAATTGAAACAAAACAAATTGGAAGATCATCTTTATTATTAATCAAATCGTTTACAAGATATGCCATCTCAATCATCATATGATTGACTCTCTAGGCATACTTACCAACAATTTTGGCAATGACTTTCGCTTAGTTCTTAGGAGAACTGATCCCCTTAAACCACTCTTAGCAGAGTACATGATGGGTTTAGAAAATTAATATGTACATATATGATACATATGGAATTTTATAATTGATCTAGAATTTATATAAACATACACCAATTTAAGTATATGAATAATCATCGATAAACCATCAAAAGCCATTGGAAATCAATATAATTGATTTTTTAATAAACCAACAACAGAAATGTTCAATGAGAGGTGATTTTCCAAATAAAAGTTCAAGCAAGCAAGTTCAGATTTGATCAAGACTTAATCAATCTAAAATGTTTCCATTGTTTCCATAACACCAAGGTGTCATCACTATAATCATGTAATGTGGATTAGGTCTACTCTTATGGGTTTTTTTCAGTGTCGAATTAGGGCTAGGTTAGGGTTGTACTTCAAAACCCTAAATATTTGATATTTTCAGTCCTTAGAAAAGGAAACCTTAACTAGACATCCTAAGGAACCTTAAACTTTTTTGTCATCATCAAGATTCAACGTCATTAATAAGAATCAATCAAATTAACATCCCATTGGATAAAATCTACATCATTATTTCTTAAAATTAGGGTTTACATATGTTAATCATCATATAAGTATGCATCATAATATAATTTTTGCATAAGAGATTGAATTGGGTAACCATTGTTTTAAAATTCTACACAATTTTCTAATGACTTTGTTATATATATTGCCTACTTTCTAATCTATGGTTGAATTACTAGAATTTCAAAAAATTAATTACTTTTTGTCCAATCACAGTTGCCACATCACACAAGTGATGTGCGTCCTAGCTATATTTCTAACTGAGGGTAATGACCCATTTTTCCTTTCACAATGACCTATTTTGGTCATGTGGATTGGGGCAAGAGTGTCATTATGCCTCCAACCACCACACACTCTAGGATACCATGGAGTCAACTCTATGGTTGACTCTAATCTATGGGACACAATAGTCATGACTAAGACTTTCATTTCCTTGTTCGGGATTGTTGGTATGTATGCCCTGAGAGACAATCATGGGATGATTGATGGGATACATTGAGATTGATTTGATAAACATCAAAGGCAAGCTTCCAATTCTTTCTGGTTCAGTCATATGAGATAGTGATAGAACAGATTGAATGTCTAGAGAATGACAGTACTCAATGACATATGCCTTTAGGTTCAGGACCTGAACGATGAGATCATATGGATGCTACGAGTTTGTACATTCTTGTTATGTCCCCAGTCGAATGTCATTGTGGAAGGTAGATAGACAACAATGACACACAAGACTAGATTGTGGTGTTGGTTGATGACAAAATCTCATTAGTCATGATATAGAGATATCAAACCAAACACATAGGTACTTGTTAGAGAACAAGTGTACCGGACAGACCCACCGTGAGTTTGACACATGGAACCATGACATGGTAGTCATAGTTAGTACTCACAGTGATGGTGGTGAATGTAATTCTTTGACCCAAAATCACTACACTCAACACATGTTGTTGGGTACACTTTGACATCATCAAACGCAGTCCTGAAACATGGGTTGTTATAAAGGTGATGATTGGGTGGCTTTGACACATGGGGCTTTTGAGGGGTGAGTGATAGATATGGGATTTGTCCATCCTAAGGGAGCTTGATATCCATGGCCACTTAATGAGTAGGATTGAGAAAGGCGTGCACGCATGTGTGAATCAGTATGTGATATTGATGTCATAACATATCTCTTCCAATCTGCTCTGAGATCAAGAAAGTGAATGAACATTGACAGGATGACTGATCCATGCCTCGAGTTCATTCGGGATATCAGTGACAAAGGAATTATACATTCACGGATTGTAGGATTGAAAGTTGTTCTCCAACTTTCTATTTCACTTGGGTAGCACTGATGTGTGACTAGGCACCGCTCTTTGCTTGTGAAGTCATAAGTGTTATGGACTTTCACTACCAACGTGAAATGGACCTGCAGGGTCACACACATAGGATTTAACCTGGAAGAGGAGTTTTGTCCACAAATAATGTTTAGATTGATAACGAAAGAGTTTAGTAGTTCAATTAAACACTCAATCAATTGATAGCTCAATATCATAATATTCAAGGTGTTGGACTGATTGATTAGAGTATCAGATTGATTGAAACTGCAATTGACTATTTCTGCACAATCTGCACTCCCAACCGATCGGCTCATGTGATGAACCGATCGGCTGAGCTTGGTGAACCGATCGACTCAGGTGGTGAGTCGATCGGCTCATGGATAGGGTGAAATGACCAATTCAAGTGTTGCACCGATCGGCTCAACTGGTCCAACCGAGCAAGTTGGGAAGGTAAGATTGGTGAGAAATTTCTTTTCGTTTCACTTGCCCAATCTGATTGGAACAAGGATTGGTATTTGGTACCAATTTGAAACAAAAGAGGAAAAGTCAATCGAGAACTGATTAGGACCACAAACCGACCGGTTCAGAAGTGAATCGAATGTTTCATGGGTCCGAACTGATCGGTTGAGGTGTCAACCGACCGGCTCAGGTCCCCAACCGACCGTTTTAGAAATGAAACGATCAGTTCAGGTTGCGCAGTTGGTTGTTTTTGTGGAAAATCTCGAACCCTTCTACTCCTGCTTTAGTCCCACATTGTCTGGGATAGAGAACCCTATCCCATGACCCTCCTATATATAGGGTTATTGGGGGCTTCTCAAAGTACAACTCAGTGCAACCAGTTGCTCTATAAAGTTGTCGTTCTCTCTGGTTTTGGTAACCGAGAGAGCCAGAGTAAGTGCTACCTGATAAGGGAGGCACAACAAGGGAAAGACAACTACAAAAAGCGACTGGTGGCAGGAGAGTGTGTCAACGACTAGTATGCTGACAGGAGGGTGTGACTCCTTCCAATTCCTTATGAGACAAGGAGATTAGAGTTCCAGGTAGTCCGTGTGGACTACTTCAGAGGCGGGAGATTTCTGCCGCTCGGAGGACAGCTGTCAATCCCGACAGTCCCGGTGAGACCAGGAGTCGTCAGTCCTGGTACGACCAGGAGCTGCACAGACACCGTCCAAGACTGGAGGTGAAGACTATGCAAGACGTGAGGTATTGTCGCCGAGCAAGCCTCGGGACAAGGTATGATTCCACAAACCATCCCTTCCTAATGTATAGACATTGACGCATTTCCTTATTCTGGGTTTGGGGAGGAGAAAATTTTTGTTTCCGCTGCCTACTCTGCCTCCCCTAAAACCCAACAGTGGTATCAGAGCCACGTAAACTGCTCTATACTTTAGGATTATCAATATGATCGATTTTGATTTGTCGCCTTTATTTATTGCATATGATGCGAATAAAATTGGCTTTATGTATGTCCAATCCTAAATACACAAATCCCAATATACATATATGATATGTAATATTAATGCACTCAATACACATCACCCTTAAATGATTTTTGTGGTGGATGTATAGCATGGTTATGGCCAATAAACCCTATCTGTGTATGGTTGTATGTGGTTGCTTGCATCTCGGTCTGTGCACCGATCTTCCTTCTCCTATTCCTGATGTAACTCGAAATAATTCGAGATTTCTTTCCTACCTTTTCTCCCCCTGAATGTAACTCGGGGTTTCTCCTTTTACAATGTAAAATAGGATAGATTTTATTTCCTGTTATGTCAAAGAACGACAGACATCCTGACGACAGCTGAGACGATCAGTTTAAGGAGTGAACCGATCGGTTGATGTTCCAGACGATCGATTCAAGGAATGAGACGATCGGTTGATGACCAGTTCCAGGAGCGAGACAAGCGGGTAGCGGCCATGATGAGATGCACGACGACCAGGTGAACTGATCGGTTGGAGGAGCCAACCGATTAGCTGGTGGCACCCAACCGACTGGCTTGATGGCGAGCCGATCAGTCATGTGATGAGTTGATCAAACCCAGAAAGGCAAAGAACAGAATTCATCGTATACATGTTGCATGTGATGTAGACCTAGATGACCATGACTCCTCTTGGCTCGAGGAATCACATTAGGATGGCCATAATCATCGCTTTTATCGTTTTGCATGTTTTCTGTGGGATATAGCATGTATATGATACATACTATATATTGTGGTGATTGGATATGTATATGTATATAAAAACCAAATCCCTCATTAAATATTAAGTTTTAGATGTCTTCCAAATGTGACACACGTGAAAAGCTTGATCGACTAAGTGTGGGCACGCCCTAGCGTGGTGCACCGTCTATCTCATGGAAGCATGAAGGATGGATATGTGGGTCTGCCCTTGCAGGGTGCATATTCATCGTGTTTGCTTTGGGTCGGACTTAACAAGGTGATATAGATGGGATATAGTACCTTGGGGCATGGAGGTGATCATGGCAAGGAGTTGCATATGACATCTTATCAAGAGTTGCATATGATGCAATTGGCAAGAGTTGCCTACCTGAGAGATCTAAGTTGTGGGTGACAGCCAGAGCTGGTCCATGACTTAGAGGATTTCAGGATCTTGCCCACTAGAAGGTTGTACGTCGCAATCTTCCAAATTGATGGTGAGGGCTATCAATTTGAACTAAAATAGTGGGAGCGATAATTAATTAAAGGCCTAATTATATCGTCAACTTTTCAAATCAATCAAATAAGTCAAAAATGAGTTTTTGGACTAAAATTGCATATTTCCTTTTGTAGTGCAAATGGCAACAAACAACAATCACTTTTCTTTGCGATTGGTCCTTGAGAAGGACAAGCTAAATGGGACAAACTTCCATGACTGGTAAAGGACATTGAGAATTGTTCTCACTCAAGAGCGAAAGCTCTATGTCCTGGATACTCCAATTCTGGAGGAACCTGCTCCTAATGCACCAAAGGTAGAAAGGGATGCTTAAAAGAAGCATTCTGATGATGCCATTGATGCAAAGTGCTTGATGTTGTGCTCTATGAACCATGAGTTGCAGAGACAACATGAGAACATGGGTGTCATTGAGACGATTCAACATATCAGGAACATGTATGAAGATCAAGCACAGCAAGAGAGATATGATGTCTCAAGGGCACTGTTCAAATGCGTCATGATAGAAGGAGATCCAGTTGGTCCTCACACACTCAAGATGATTGGGTATGTGGAGAACTTGACAAGACTGGGATTTCCACTAAGACAAGAGTTGGCTACTGACGTGATACTGCAATCGTTGCCAGAATCCTACAGTCAGTTTGTGATATACTACAACATGAACAACTTTGATAGGCCACTGTCAGAGTTGTTGGGCATGTTGAGGACAGCCGAGACATAGATGAAGAAAGACAAGCCTAAGTCTGTGATGGTGATCATGAGCAAGAAAGGCAAGTCCAAGCGCAAGGGCAAGGGTAAAGCTAAGAAAGGTTCTGATACTAGCCAGGAGCCCAAGTCATCTTCAGCTCTCAAGGCCAAGGGAGGCGTGACCAAGAAAGGAAATTGCCACCATTGTCAAAAGCCAGGACATTGGAAAAGGAATTCTCCTCTCTATCTGGAAGAACAAAAGAAGAAGGAGGTGACAGACGTCTCTACTTAAAGGTGTCATGAAAATAAACTTGTAACACTTTTTGAGGTATATGATACCAAGATGTAAAGTGTAAAACACTCAATAAATGGGACAAGTGTTGCCGTCATAGATAGGAGTACTTTGGTTTACTTTTCATCCTTAAAGGCATGTAATACAGTTATGAACTGCTATTTCATATTTTCCAATAGATAGAAACACTTTATTTTTGCATATTTTATGACAATGATGGTAATTAATAAAGTTGATGTTTCAATCTTTTAAAGATATGATCTTTGTGGCAATGCCTTATTTATCTTGTGGTATTTGATATGCATAAGATAAAATGATACCTAAAGTTATTGATAACTCAAACAATCAAATTAGCATCAATCATGAGAAATTCATTTCTAGTTTCCATATGATGGATAAATCTAGACTCTTTTGGTTGGATAACCAGTAAGAGACATGAATCTCTTGGACACGATTAATCAATCTTCACTAATGGTAGTGGGAGAATGATTATCCTATTAGGTATAATACATGTGATGTATTTACATACCTATTGGAATACATGCTAATACTTCAAATGGTGTTTAAAGAAATACCAATATGAATATCTTGAAATGTTCCAGGATATCATAGATGAAGTATGAATTCGGTAAAGTGTTAATTCTTGATGAGATCAATGAATGAAATACTTGGACCAAATGTTTGATATCCTTACGAGTGATTATGATAATGTATCATAGTGAACTCATGATTAAGGCATGGTGATGTCTAAATCAAGAAAGAATCATACTCTAAGGAGTTAGAGAATGATTATCAAATAACTAAATTCTTCTTAAATAAAGAATACCCCACACTAATAAAGGACATTAAGAATCACAAGGAGTTGTGAGTTCTTATATCCTCAACAGATACACCTCGATTATCTAAGTGATGAGTTGTTCATATGATGAGTCAACTATCTAGATGATGAGGAGCCGGATTTTGAGTTATGGTTTATGACCATTACATCCTAAATAACTTCCATGTAAACCATAAGGTATGACCTTGATGGTAGCACCCATTGGAATGAAATCCATAAGTGCAAATAAGTCTTAAGCGTTAAGACACATGGATAACATTTTAAGAAGGATGATGCTTGTTGATTGCAACTTAATGACTAAGACATTTGGCATATGGATACTAAAACTGCATTCCTATGAGGAATAAAACAAGGATGTGTACGTGACACAACCTATAAGGTTTATGAATCCACTAATGCAAATGAAGTCTATAAGTTACAATGGACTAATCAATATGATTGATTGAGTACAAGCAACTTAGAATTGGATCTTTACTTTGATGATATAGTCAAAGGGTTTGACTGATATGTCAAAGATAAAGAAGGGATCTTTGATTTAGTGGGAGCGTGTTCACATGTTGATGTGAAACAGAAATGTTCTAGAATGGAAATCCAAAAGTGGAAATTATCTTTAAGGAAGATAGAGATGTTTCCTATGTGATAGGAATAGAGATCTATAGAGATAGTTCTCGAAAACCTCTTGATCTGAAAAGAGAGAGCATACATTGGCAATCTGTACTGAATGGTTCAGTGTACACAGATTCATTGGGAGAAAACTTGTCCATGTTACATGGAGTTAGTATCCCAAGGCCAAGTGTCCAATTCTTATAAAGAATGAGAACACTAAGAATAGATATGGATCTATCATGTATGTAATCATCCCATCATCTTGCATGTATGGACATGACAAGAACAAAATGCATTCATCATCTTGTATGTAGGAAATGACAATATGATGTACTCATCCTGATAGCTCGTATGTGGGACATGACGAGTGGATGCCTGTCTACTTCCAGTAAAGGTTATTGGAAACCATAATAACTTGATAAGTACTTGTGAAGTACTAGTTCTATGGAGATAAGGAAGAGTTTGATGTAAAGAGTTACATTGATGTGAACTTCCAAAAGGACAGAAAATTAATCGCAAAATATATATGGGATATATAAAGTGAAAGTTTGTTGATAATTGGAAACGTTCCAATAAATCCATTTAAAAGGAAATGTCGAGTATCCGTGTGTTAAAGAACAACAGTGGATATTGTATGGATCTGGAAGTTAATGAGATGAACTTATAGATATTCCGATCATTGATGACAAGTATGGAATCCTTGATAATGCAATGTGGCTAAAGGTTAGCAAAGGAATACTGGATTGCATATTACGACAGCTCCATCTCATACGTGTGACGTACAGTGAAGAGATGTGAGATATGTAATTAATATTGACTTTGGCAAGGTGTTGTCATAACTCACTGCATTAGCACTAGAGCATAATAACATGTGGGACATGTTTGAAAACACTATGAATATGATTCAAAGGTGATTGACTCGCAGTGCAAGTGGGAGTTTGTTGGTATGTATGCCCTGAGAGCCAATCATGGGATGATTGATGGGATACATTGAGATTGATTTGATAAACATCAAAGGCAAGCTTCCAATTCTTTTTGGTTCAGTCATATGAGATAGTGATAGAACAGATTGAATGTCTAGAGAATGACAGTACTCAATGATGTATGCCTTTAGGTTCAGGACCTGAACGATGAGATCATATGAATGCTAAGAGTTTGTACATTCTTGTTATGTCCCTAGTCAGATGTCATTGTGGAAGGTAGATAGAAAACAATGACACATAAGACTAGATTGTGGTGTTGGTTGATGACAAAACCTCATTAGTCATGATATAGAGATATCAAACCAAACACATAGGTACTTGTTAGAGAAGAAGTATACTGAACAGACCCACCGTGAGTTTGACACATGGAACCATGACATGGTAGTCACAGTCAGTACTCACAGTGATGGTGGTGAATGTGATTCTTTGACCTGAAATCACTACACTCAACACATGTCGTTGGGTACACTTTGACATCATCAAACACAGTCCTGAAACTGGGTTGTTATAAAGGTGATGATTGGGTGGCTTTGACACATGGGGCTTTTGAGGGGTGAGTGACAGATATGGGATTTGTCCCTCCTGAGGGAGCTTGATATCCATGGCCACTTGATGAGTAGGATTGAGAAAGACGTGCATGCATGTGTGAATCAGTATGTGATACTGATGTCATAACATATCTCTTCCAATCTGCTCTGAGATCAAGAAAGTGAATGAACGTTGACAGGATGACTGATCCATGCCTCGAGTTCATTCGGGATATCAGTGACAAAGGAATTATACATTCACGGATTGTAGGATTGAAAGTTGTTCTCCAACTTTCTATTTCACTTGGGTAGCACTGATGTGTGACTAGGCATCACTCTTTTCTTGTGAAGTCATAACTGTTATGGACTTTCACTGCTAACGTGAAATGGACCTACAGGGTCACACACATAGGATTTAACCTGGAAGAGGAGTTTTGTCCACAAATAATGTTTAGATTGATTACTAAAGGAGTTTAGTAGTTCAATTAAACACTCAATCAATTGATAGCTCAGTATCATAATATTCAAGGTGTTGGACTGATTGATTAGAGTATCAGATTGATTGAAACTACAATTGACTGTTTCTGCACAATCTGCACTCCTAACCGATCGGCTCATGTGATGAACCGATCGACTGAGCTTGGTGAACCGATCGGCTCAGGTGGTGAGTCGATCGGCTCATGGATAGGGCGAAATGACCAGTACAAGTGTTGAATCGATCGGCTCAACTGGTCCAACCGAGCAAGTTGGGAAAGTAAGAGTGGTGAGAAATTTCTTTTCTTTTCACTTGCCTAATTTGATTGGAACAAGGATTGGTATTTGGTACCAATTTGAAACAAAAGAGGAAACATCAATTGGGAACTGATCAGGACCATGAACCGACTGGTTTAGAAGTGAACCGACCATTTCATGGGTCCCAACCGATCAGTTGAGGTGTCAACCGACTGACTCAGGTCCCCAACCGACCGTTTCAGAAATGAAACGATCGGTTCAGGTTGCGCAGTTGGTTGTTTTTGTGGAAAATCTCGAACCCTTCTACTACTGCTTTAGTCCCACATTGCCCGGGATAGAGAACCCTGTCCCATGACCCTCCTATATATAGGGGTATTGGGGGTTTCTCAAAGTACAACTCAGTGCAACCAGTTGCTCTATAAAGTTGTCGTTCTCTCTGGTTTTGGTAACCGAGAGAGCCTGAGCAAGTGTTACCCGATAAGGGAGGCACAACAAGGGAAAGACAACTGCAGAAAGCGACTGGTGGAAGGAGAGTGTGTCGGCAACTAATATGCTGACAGGAGGGTGCGACTCCTTCCAATTCCTTGTGAGACAAGGATATTGGAGTTCCAGGTGGTCCATGTGGGACTACTTCAGAGGCGGGAGATTTCTGCCGCTCGGAGGACAACTGTCAATCCCGACAGTCCCGGTGAGACCAGGAGTCGTCAGTCCTGGTGCGACCAGGAGCTGCACAGACACCGTCCAAGACCGAAGGTGAAGACCGCGCAAGCCATGAGGTATTGTCACCGAGCAAGCCTCGGGACAAGGTATGATTCCACAAACCATCCCTTCCTAATGTATAGACGTTGATGCGTTTCCTTGTTCTGGGTTTGGGGAGGAGAAAATTTTTGTTTCCGCTGCCTTCTCTGCCTCCCCTAAAACCCAACAGGGATACCTATGGGATTCATGAGGGAACTAGAGGGGCCTTTATATAGTCATTGGGTAGGGTGTAGAGGCGTCAATTTGTTAACCCTAACTTTTTAGATAAACCATGGATATAGGGGTTATCATATCTCTCGATGATAATGGCAAATGCGATTGATTTGGATTTTTCATGCAAAGATGTTGGCATAAAAACTGCATGAAGAGGTGATATAGAGAGGGAGAAGAATGGGCTAAAAGTTAGTTAGATTCCCTGATCCATGAGGAGGCAAGGGTTCATGTAGGGAGGAAACTTGTCTTGTCATGGAGCATTTCGGATATGGTATTAGGGTTTAGGTGGACTCTATCTCACTTATTCTCTTATTTGTTTTTAAATAAATCCATATTTGAAGAATATTTCCCAAAGACATATCACAACCTCATTACATTTCAAATTTTGGGATAGTCTTTATTTCTTTATTATCTAGTATGAGGCACCAAACCAAACCAAATTGTCATTATTTGATATCCAAAACTAGTTCTGAACCAAAGAGAGAGATAATGCATTATCTAAATATCAAGGTATACAATTCACATAGAATCATCTAAAAATGTGTGCAATGTTTAAAAAATCACTTATATATCAAGTAAAATATCCATAGCATTCCTTGTATATAAGAAATGTTGATTATGCACATTTTCAATCAAGGAATCAATTACAAAATAAAGGATGTGAATTCATGAAATTTGAAGGAAATAGTTTCAATTAAATTGTTTTGATTTCATATAAGGGTTTACCAAAGTCTAATACTTCCATTATGCCACAAAACTTGTGATTAATTATAAATAACTCTTCAAAACCCTTGATTATATTATATATTGAGAACAACTTACATTTCTTAAATGTTCCCTAGATTATAAGAAGCATTTATTACTAGAAGACAAGGATACAATCTCATGATGCTCAATTTGTTAATAATCCGTCAAGCATGAAATAGACCCACTATTCTCTCTTATATTCTCATATTTGAGAGAATCACTTATTTTCCTAGTCTAACTAAAATAACACTCTCAAGTTATTGTGAATATCATTATAATACAAAAATTGATGACCAAACATTCAAACTATAATGAAGAAAATAGAAAGAAAACAAGTAATCAGGTCAATGCATGAATATTTAAGCAAAATTAGATATCTAACCCCTTGGGTTATGCTCTAGGCCTAAGTAGATGATCTACTTTCATTTAAGTGTGATCCATTGAAGAAAATGTTGATATTAAAGATTGGAATCACAATGAGATAATAATAAGCAGAATAAAGGAGAAATCCCAAGGTAGATATGGAAGGATCCCTCAATTCCTCCCATTATGGTTGGTGGAGATAGTTTAAACATATCTAGATCTTCTCACCCTCATTCCTGATTTTCCTCCAATTGTTTCTTCCTCCCAAGAGGTTCCTCTACAAGAGCTACCTCTGCACTTCAAGGGGTGAGATTCCATCCCTCTTAGTTTAGGTTATGTATTTGTATATTTTAAAAGGTTGAATGCAAGTTTAGGGTGTTATTGGAAAACCTACATGTGCTTTATACTTTCTAGAAGCATATTTGATCATTTATAGACCAGTCAATTGACTATTTTCAATTAGAGGGTTCATGTAAGTTTCCAGTAATTGATTGGAGATCCTAGTTTTCTCTACTCAATTGATAGGGTATCTATTTGATTCGTTGAAGGATATATTCATATATCTTCAGCTAATTAATCTGTTAACCATCTAGTCGATTCACTAAATGTCCAATGACTAAGTGTGGTGTATTTATCATCTTGCAGACATACTCAAAATGTTGGGATAAATCTCAAACATCAAGTTACCATTTTTTAAGGTGTAGGGAACCTAAGGGTGGCATCCTCAAAGATCGACTACCATCTTCTCATCTCTTTTCTTAATTTCTTCATCACTGATCCCTAGAATCACATGAAATAAGGCAATAGATATCAAGCAATATATAACCTATATATCAATAAGAAAGATAGTGAATGCATTATCCAATATGCAGATTGAAAGGTCATTGATTATGTAATTTAGAAAATTTTGGCATATACTAAATAGATACCAGAAATATTTATGAAACTGACCTAGTAATATATATGGTAGAAATTGTTTTGGTATTTGGGTCATGCTATTTTTATCTATTAACCTTAAGAAAACAATTGTTTAAAAGAGATAATTTCATGAGTGAGATTATTTGATCAATATCTATTCATGAAATAATATTTTCACATGCAACATATATGGTGTACATTTAAAGAGTAAGTTGTTATTATAAGGCTCATGAAGTAAATCAATATATTAGATAAAAACATTTTCTTTGAAATCCTAGAATTAATATAATAGCATGCTAAATTGGTGCTTGAATATGTATTCGTTTAATTTTGAAGTTTACCAAATGCATTTTTTTGAATATTACTTTTCTTATTGTTTCTTCTATATAGTGCAGACAAGATGGGAGATAGTTGAATATTCATATTATGATAGAGCCAACTAGCTTAGAAAGGGAAAAAGAGCAAACCAGTTTCTAGCTAAGGGTTCTTTTAGTAATGACAACATCTATAACATTTAAAATTTGTGGAATATGGTATATGTTTCAAGAGCTTTTCCCATTGGTAAGCTTCCATGCCTTGCGGGAAAATGGATTGAAATTGAGAGGAGCCGATGGTGGTATGATTAGGGTGGAGATATCTTGTACAATGTCAAAAAAATGTAGTAGTTGTGCCACTATCTTTCAATGTGGATTTTGAAGGCTTGTATAACAACTTATATTTCAACCTCTAGAATACACAAAGAACACGTGGGAACCCTAATCCGAGGATGAAATTTCCATCATAGTTGACAACATGGATGCCTATGTATATGTTCTTGGTGCACAATTGATGGGTTGCATCTATGTAGATATATAAATCTCATTCAGTAGTAGGTTAACGTGATGAATTGAGATTGTTTGGTAACTTTGAATGAGGTACATTTGGATAAGTATGGATTGTGGATGTACATTTCTAAATGAACTTTACTTTAGTTGTTATATTATTTGAGATGTGTAGGTGGATGAATTCATTACAACATCTTCATATTTTCCATTAGGTGGTAGCCCATAAGGTTTGAGTGACAGATTTGTTCTCGTGGTTACTAGTAATCAACATAATCCACTAATCCTTAGAAATATTGAATTGGTCCCTCCCAACATTGAGCATTTTCATATAGACTTACTTGTTAGACAATCATAGAGTGCATGGATAAAGTTATCATTATTGTAGAGTGAGAAGACTTCATCAACGTCTATGTGTTGGGGCCATTTTTCAACATTTGTCAAGAGTGATTTGTGTTGCAGAAGCCACATGAGGAACATGTGGGAACCCTCAGACCGAGGATGAAATTTCCCTCTTAGTTGACAACATGGATGCCTATGCATATGTTGTTGGAACACTATTGAGGGATGCATCTATGATGATATATAAATCTCATTCAGCAGTAGATTCATGGGATGAATTGAGATTGTATGGTAACTTTGAATGACGTACATATGGATAAGTCAGGATTGTGGATGGACACACCTGAATGAACTTTACTTTAGTTGTTGTATACTTCAAGATGTGTAGGTGGATGTATTCATTACAACATCTTCATATGTGCCAGCAAGTGATAGTCCATAAGGTTTGAGTGTCGGATTTGTTATCCTGGTTACTATTACTCAACATAATCCACTAATCCTCAGAAATGTTGAAGTGGTCCCTCCCAACATTGAGCATTATCCATATAGACTTGTTGGATAGTTAAAGAGTGCATGGATAAATGTTAAGGTTTGAGTGTCGGATTTGTTCTTATGGTCAGTAGTACTCAACATAATCCACTAATCCTCAAAAATATTAAAGCGTTCCCTCCCAACATTGAGCATTTTCCATATAGACTTACTTGTTGGACAGTCATAGAGTACATGGATAAAGGTATCATTATTGTAGAGTCAGAAGACTTCATCAACGACTATGTGTCGACGCCATTTTTCAACATTTGTCACGAGTGCTTTGTGTTGCAGAATCCACATGTAGGTTTTGATTCTCTCAAATAGCTCCCCCTTTAGAGTACCTGTTAGAGATTTTCTATTAGCCTTCTATTTTTTCATTTTCATTTATGGCTGTAAGTCTATTTGCCCCTTGATTATTGTAGGTGCAAGAACATATAAAAGATAGAAGGATAGTACACATACAAAGATGTGGGACTAAACCCCCGCAAGTTGTTTATCATTTTATCATTTGAAATACACGCTACCCAGATTACAATAAGCAAGAGCAAGATTCAGGTAGATTCTAATATCGTCCAAAAAGAGAGATTACATTCAGATGTTTTCCATAAGAAAATGGTATTGTGGGCACATAGACAATTAAATGATATCATAACTGTATCATTGATGAGAAAGCAAACTTAGATCGGAAAAGCATGTATCCGGGTCATCAAAACCTAGATAGCTGATACGCCCCTCTCGTGTAGCATGTATTCGGGTCAACAAAACCTAGATAGCTGATACGCCCCTCTTGTGTTGATCAGCGTGGAGACAACATTAAGAATTTTGATATGGTATTCGTACCACTAAACTTGGCGAGATTCCAAATCACACCATGCGTGGTGGAATTTGAAAAGGACATATCCAGTTAACAATTTGTCTGCTACTCAAGCCGAAGAGGTCTGAGAATCATTAGTAAACTGCACTGATATGTAGGAGTCACAAGTACGGGGGCCGAACAGCCCCTAAGGGGCATTATTAGTGATCATACACCCTGGAGTAAAAGTACTTTGATTCTTAGAAATAATTGCATCCATTTGAGGTTTTAGTCTATTCGCCAGAACTTTAGAAGCCAACTTATATATCACATTGCATAAGTTGATCAGTCTGAAATCAGAAAGATCCTTTGGTTCCCCCACTTTAGAAATTAGGACAACCAAAGTAGAGTTAATAATCTCTATGTTGAAGTTTCCTTTCCACCAGCTTTTAATATAATTTGCCACATCCACCCCTATTACATGCCATAATTTTTGGAAAAATACCAATTTCATGCCATCTGGTCATGGGGCTTTGTTTGGGTGCATCTGCTTTAGGACAGTCAAAATGTCCTTGTCAGTGATGTCCCTCTCAAGTTCTAAATTTATGTTAGCATCAACCAACCTTGAAATGCCCCTCGTGGCCATGTCAAACCCACTGGGGTTGCTGGATTTGAATAAGTCATGAAAATACTATGTTATCACTTCTTCTATCTCCTTTTCTTCTGTTTGCCACCCACCATCTTTGTCATGCAAGACACTAATATGGTTTCTTATCCTATGTTGGGTCAATTTGTGGTGAAAGTAGGCTATATTCCTGCCCCCTTCTTACATTTCTCTAATTTTGGCTCATGCACACCAATATGATTCTTCCATCTTGTGCCAATACTCCAGATCCTTCGACAGTTGAGTACATTTAGAGAGGACCCTGGCATCCAACACTTTCTTATGTTCCCTTCCCAGATATGATTCAACGTATTTGATCTTTTTCTTCATGTCCCCAAAATGATTTTCATCCCATAAGAAACGTTTCTCACTGCATGCTTTGAGCTTTTCAGGTAGGTTGTTCTAGGCATGACTAGCCCAGAAATCCTTCACCACCTCCTCACTACCGCCCTCCACTAGACACATAGGATCCAAATAGAAAAACTTTTCCTTTATCCTATTCTTTTTCCCTACCATGTCTGTGAGGATTACAATAGGAGCATGGTCGGAACTATATAAAGGAAGATGAATCACTTTGGAAGTTGTAAAAAGATGAACCCATTCTAGGCTGGCCAACCCCATGTCCAGGCATTTCTTAATAAGGGTTTCCATAGTCCTTCCCCTCTTCCAAGTAAAAGGACTTCCTGAGTAACCCAAATCTATCAGCTCGCATCTATCAATCACATCTCTAAAATCCTAAGTGAAGCGCTCAAGTTTGGGTGGCCCTCCCCACTTTTCCTCATTTGATAAGATCTCATTAAAGTCTCCAAAGGAAATGATAGGAAGATCCCCCCATTCAGTTTCTCCATTAGTTTCCACATGAAATGTTTGTATTATTGTTCTACCCACCCATAAATAGCAACCGCCCTCCAGGCTGGTTTGCCCTATCCTTCTTTGACCACACAATCAATGTGATGTTGAGAAAAACTACAGATCTCAGCCTCTATATCCCTCCACCAGAGTCCCATGCCACCAGATAAGCCTTCACTAGATAAACGAAAACCATCCACAAAGCCACAGTCTCTTTTGATATGATCCAACTTGTTTTGATGAACCTTGGTTTCCGAAATGAAAACCAAACTTGGGCATTCCCTCCAACACCAAGTGCGAAGGGCCTTCTTCCTGTCAAGTTTTCCCAGACCCCGAGAGTTCCAGCTTAGTATTTTCATTATTGTTCACGGGTTTGGTCCCCACCAGTACTCGTTACTTGAAGCTTTTGGCTCTGAAAAATAGTATCCGCCTCGCCATTTGGACCATGGAATTTCTTGACCTGAAAAATCAACCCAAAATTTGTGTCAATATCTATCTAACATGTATCTGTATTCTGATTTCTTTTGCTCCCGACTTGATCTAGTGCTCAACTTTAGAGAAGCAAACTACATGTCTGACTAGCATAGATAAAGAGATTTTTGGATGAAACTTGGGCTTCAGTGAGCTAGGTATACAAATTAAGGGTACAACAGGAACAAGCTACACAAAAACTTATAACAACAAATTATGGAATATCCTCTTGCGTGATGAAGGTGTGCATAAGTTTTCTTTAAATTTATGGGGGAAAAGAAAAGGAATTATAGTGGTGTTTACACTACCACACATTATTAGAGAGGTTTGGTGGTGGAATTAAATGGGATGCAAGCATCATGTATAACAAGTTCACTTAGGTGTAAATTGCTAGAAAATCATTCAAAATAATTAGTAGGATGT